>JAZHEH010002342.1:600000-756413 GCA_036589455.1 Ateles fusciceps | reverse complement strand
AGGTGGGCTGATCACCTGAGGTCAGGTGTGCAAGACCAGCCTGACCAACATGGAGAAACCCTGTCTCTAACTAAAAACACCAAAAGTAGCCGGATGTGGTGGCACATTCCTGTAATCCCAGCTACTCGGGAGGCTGAGGCAGAAGAACCGCTTGAACCCGGGAGGAGAAGGTTGCGGTGAGCTGAGATTGTGCCATTGCACTCCAGCCTGAGCAATAAGAGCAAAACTCCAACTCAAAAAAAAAAAAAGAAAAAAGAACTTCATTGCTGACTTAATTTTATTATTTATTTAAAAGTCATTCAGTGGTTTATATCCAAGCATGTGATCAATTTTTGAGTATGTCCCATGTGGCGATGAGAAGAATGCATATTCTGTTGTTTTTGGGTGGAGACTTCTTTAGGTTTCTATCAGACCCATTTGATCCAGTGCTGAGTTCCGGTCCTGAATATATTTGCTAATTTTCTGCCTTGATCCGTTTAATACTGTAAGTGGGGGCATAAAGTCCTCCACTATTATTTTGTGTGACTCTAAGTTTCTTTTCTTTTTTTTTTTTTTTTAAAGACGGGGTTTCACCATGTTGGTCAGGCTGGTCTTGAACTCCCGACCTCAGGTGATCCGCCCGCCTTGGCCTCCCAAAGTGCTTGGATTACAGGCGTGAGCCACCACGCCCGGCCGAATCTAAATTTCTTTGTAGATCTCTAAAATCTTATTCTATGAATCTCCGTGCTCTTGTGTTGGGTGCATAGAGATTTAGGATAGTTGGATCTCTTGTGGAATGGGACCCTTTACCATGAGGTAATGCACTTCTTTGTCTTTTTGGATCTTTGTTGGTTTAAACTCTGTTTTGTCTGAAATTGGAGTTGCAGCTCCTGATTTTTCTGTTTTTCATTTGCTTTATTTATTTATTAACATTTATTCCACTCAGTGGTTACTGCCATGTTTCTCGATTCACTTAATTACACATTTATATGTTACAGTGAAAGTTTCTTTATAAAGATTCTACATATTCTTTGTTAAAATTGTAATTCACTCCGTAATGTTAATTCTTCTGGAATTCAGATAGATGAATGTTGTTTTGTACCCATTATATGCTAAGCATGGGGCTACACATTTGCATGTATTATTTATAGTTCTCACAAGAATTCTGTGTAGTAGGCATTTATTATGCTCATTTTAGAGATAAGGAAATTAAGACTCCAAGAGATATAATGACTTGCTCAAAGCCACAGTGCTGGTAAATATCAGGGATCTGTTAAGACTTCTGAAAGAGGCCTTCCTCTCTCACAAGTTTATATTGTTTTAATTGGTTATTGCTAGGCACTAAGAAAGCTATTTAAAATATCTCTCTTTCATTCAATCACCTATCTGCTTCTCTGTGTGTATTATTTATGGTAGAAAAAAGAGGTTTTATTGTTTTCATTTGGTTTACTGACTAGGAGAAAGTTCTAGGGTGATTAAAAAGCTGTCTTACGCTGGAGAAAGCCGCTTTGGAACAAGCTCCAGTTCAGAAGGATCACGGGAAGGGTTTTGAGTGTCATAGGTCACTGGGCTTGGGAGAATCCCAGTTGTCAACAAGAAGTTTTTCACCAGTCAGGTCTGGGGCCTGCCAGCCTGTAGAGGTTGGTCAGGTGGTCATCCATCTTCTTAACAAGTTTCACCTCCTATTAGGGAGTGATATTCCAGGAACTTACACCAATGGGGATCTGTGCTGCTAAAAAACACAGACTTAGCAGGCCTGCTGGTTTTGGTTCTTTTTCAGGACCATGACAGCCTCCTTGGCAACACCACTATCTTGGGATGGCTTCTGTACATCCAGGCAGAGAGTTTGGCCACAGCATTGGTTTTTCATCTTTAAGAGATGCTCAGGCAGGACACAGTGAGATCATGGCCCACTGCAGGCTTGACCTCCCAAGCTCAAGCTATTCTCCAGCCTCAGCATCCCTAGTAGCTGGGACTATAAATGTGCACCATCAGGCCCCATTGATTTTTAAATTTTTTTGTAGAGACAGTATCTCACTATGTTGCTTAGGCTGTTCTTAAACTTCTGGGCTCAAACAATCCTCCTGCTTTGGCCTCTGGAAGTGTTGGGATCACACGTGTGAGTCACCATGCCCAGCCTATTGTTTTATATGTTAAATGGTACAGCTAAAGTTAAATTACTAGTCCTCAAGTATCTACTCTTTCTTCAAAGTGCATTACAATCCTAAAATCTTTCTGCAAATGTGTTTGATGTGAATTTCTTAGTTTGAGTAACCTTACTTCCCACCTGAGCTAACATCAAAGTGCATTTTATGTGTGTCCTGTGAAATTCCGATAAACCGATTAGCAGTTTACTTCTCTTAAAATAACTCTTTCCACTGTGATATAGTAGAAAGAGTAATACTGTGAGGCTCAGAAAACTTTTTTTCTAATCCGGGCTGCTTCATTAATTATACAGCTGTGGAAAAAATCACATAATTTCTGAAAGCTTTTAAAAAACATCTATACAATTAGTGTACTCCTGGCTGTAAAATGCTATGACTGTAATTTTTAGTTCCATCCCATTATTCTTCCATTTAAAATTTTGATATCCATTCAATGAAGATGCAAGTCTCTTATTTCTGTTACCTCCTTGAAGATACAAATGCTTATTCAACACATCCTGACTCCAGTTTACTCTCAATTCTCCTACATTTTCTCTTTTGCTCTTAGTAAGGTGCTTTGTAAACCCCTGATTGTCTATAGGCAAATTTCATTTTATCCTAAAACCTGTTTATCACCCCAACAAAATCTGGCTCTCACATGGAGACATCAGTTTATCTACCGTCTTCCTCACTGGAGATTTTACCTGCAGACACCTAAAGCATATGGTAGCTTTCCCATTGCCCAGCTTCTGCAGCATGGGCAGCTTCTTCAGTGCTCACCTCCCAGAGTTTTCATTGACATTCCTTGCCTGTCAGGCATTATTCTAGCAGACAGCTTCCAAATGAGACACATTGGCATGATTAGCTTTGCTAGGCTCCTTAGAGGGTGATTTTCCCAGTAAGCCCTGGAGGATTAATTTCTAGCAAGTTCCACCAGCATAATGCCACAGTGACTTATCTTTCACGGTAGTATTCATGCCAATAAGATCTGGATCTCAGCCCTGGGCTGGAGTAGGGTGGGAATGCTCTTCCTTGGGTGCTCTATTTCAGCCCTAGAGGTAGTAGTTGCTCCTTATTTTTGCTATTCCTATATTCTTTAAAGGTCACCTTACTTTTTACTAGCCAATTCCTCATTATTCCCATTTGCTGTTATAGATAACATTCTTTATCCTAAACTTTCCTGTATTCACATTACTGTGTGGTCTCTCTCTCTCTCTCTCCTAGTTAGACTAAGACCCATACAGAAATCTCTAAGTCTTTTTGACTTAATTTACTCCTTAATCCCTTTAATCAAGTTTCTACTCCTACTGCTGCTGGGAAAAAAATGTGAAATCTAACCACCTTTCTCCATCCTGTGATTTTGCTGCTTGGGACAGAATTCTCTTGAAACTCCAACTTAGGCTATGATATTATACTATTCAGTTGTCTTCCTGAATCTTCAACTGTCCCTTCTGTTTCTTTATTTACTCTAATTTCTTTTCATATTTCTTAGTTATTATTATCAATGTGTGAATATTTAGCCCTTGGCTAATTTCTGTTTTCTCTCTTCTCTAGATAATTCATAGTCTCTTGGCATTAGCTACCATCTCTGATTTAATGACTTCCAACTTACGTTTATAGTCCTATTATCTCTCCTAATCTTAGTTTTATATTATTCATTTTTTTAATTCAACACATATTTGATGAATGCTTACTATGTGCTAGGCAATGTGGCAGATACTTGAAATACAAAGGTGAACAAGGCACATTTCCTGCACATGGCAAGCTTACTGACTGATGGTGAACACTGACATGTAAATAAAATATTATCATACAGTGTGGCAAGAGCTGCAGTTGAAGTAGAAAGTGTTATTGGAACATTAAAAAAACTCCTAGGGAGAGGATCCAAGATGGCTGAATAGGAACAGCTCTGGAGGGCAATTCCCAGCAGGAACGCAGCGGGTGAGTGATCACCACATTTCCAAATGATTTTTTACTGCCCACAGATGAGGAGATTCCCGGGTGGAAAAGCACCACAAGTCTCCAGCATGGCTGTTTCAGCCGGTGCAGTGGGTCTCCACACAAAAACTGACACAAATCTGGGTGGCCATTTCAACTGGTGCCTGGAATGCCTGGGAGACAGAGTCATCCACTCAACTGAAAAGAAGGGGGCTGAAACAGAGATCCAGGTGATCTGGCTCAGTGGGTCCTATCCCCCACAAAGACCAGCAATCTGAAATTTTCTGGATTGAGAGTTTCACAGCAAGCACAGCTGGATCCAGGACGGTCCAGCTCTGTCGGGGGAAGGGCATCTGCCATTACTGAGGCAGCCCACCACTACTGAGGCAGTCTGCCATTACTGAGGCAGTCCACCATTATCAAGGCAGTTTGCCATTACCAAGGCAGTCTGCCATTAATGAGGCAATCTGCCATAATATCCAGAATCTACAAAGAACTAAAACAGATTTACAAGAAAAAAACAACTCCATTCAAAAGTGGGTGAAGGATATGAACAGGCACTTTTCAAAAGAAGACATATATGAGGCCAACAAACATATGAAAAAATGCTCATCATCACTGGTCATTAGAGAAATGCAAATCAAGACCACATTGAGATACCATGAGAAAAAAGTTTTTGCAATTATAGTGTCAAAACATTAAAATTAGAATGTTTTGCCAGTTAGAAAGGCAAACATTAAAAAAATCTGAAGACAACAGATTCTGGAGAGGATATGGAGAAATAGGAACACTCTTACACAGTTGGTGGGAGTGTAAATTAGTTTAACCATTGTGGAAGACAGTGTGGCAATTCCTCAAGGATCTGGAAATAGAAATTCCATTTGACTGAGCAATCCCATTACTGGGTATAAACCCAAAGAACTGTAAATTGTTCTACTATAAAGACACATGAACACATATGTTCATTGCAGCCTTCTGTACAATAGCAAAGACCTGGAACCAACCCAAGTGCCCGATGACAAACTGGACAAAAAAAAATGTGGCACATATATACCATGGAATACTACGCAGCCATAAAAAATGATGAGCTTGTGTCCTTTGTTGGGACTTGGATGAATCTGGAAACCATTATTCTCAGCAAACTGACACAAGAATAGAAAACCAAACACTGCATGTTCTTACCTGTAGGCGGGCATTGAACAATGAGAACATGTGGACTGAGGGAGAGGAGTATCACTCACTGGGTGCAGTTGGGGGGAGATTTAGGGTGAGGGACAGTAGGGGGTGGGGAGGGATAACATGGGGAGAAATGCTGGATATAGTCAAAGGGGAAATAGAAGCAGCAAACCGCCTGGTTATGTATGCACCTATGCAACAACCCTGCATGACCTGCACATGTACCCCAGAACCTAAAGTAAAAAAAAAAAAAAAAAAAATCTTCCCTGTGATTTTAACACTTACAGAAGTGGAAGTGTATCTAGTTGTTCTGCTGGTGTCCTTCCTTGGCTAAGTCTTGGCTTTCAGCTGTCTTCAAATGTACCAGAACCTGAGCCAACGTTTTTCCTTTCAAACTGTTTGAAACTGTTGCTGATCTGTAGTGTAGTACCAGGAAGAAACCTCTTTTGTTCTTTTTATTCATCTTCTACTTGCTCTTGGCCTTGAGATCCTGTAACCAAATGAAGGAGAGCTCTCTCTGTCTTCCTCATCCTACTCAAAAATCTCCCGAGAGCAGTGGTGGCTTTGAGGATTTTGCCTTCTATTACTTTTCATGGCCTGGAAAGTTGTGTCTTCTGGGAAAGAGACCTGGGTAGGCCAGGAGTAGCTGAGGGTCCTTTCTGTGCCCTGAAGCCAACCAGAGGAGCCCTATTCCACTCTGGTTTGAGGGTGATCTGAGAGGTTCTCCTTTTGTTCCTTTCTGGAGCATTTCTGTAACATTTATTACACTTAGGAGGGGGATCTCCACATCTGTGAGAATCTGTTTCATTTGAAGTTTAAAGAAAAATAAAAGTGGCCAGATGGGCTCCCCTCCATGGGTGAGGGTCCTGGGCAACTGTCTGGTGAGTGTGTCTCCCCCACAGCTGCAGGAAGTGGAGGGGCTAAACTATTGGCCATTCCACTTGCTGGGAGGGGGTTAATATCACAACTGCACTGAAAGGATTCAGAGCCACACAGAACTTCTAAGAGGAGCTGTTAACATTGCCTAGCACCTTCAGTTCTCCAGTTAATGATATTGTGTTTGTGCCTGAGCTTTAAGCACAAGCAGTAGCAGCTCCTGCTTGAGTTCTGAGGGTGTCATGACCCTATGAGTAACCAGAATGAGCTAACCTAGACTGAAATTGGGAACTTGTTTGCAATTTTTGACTCTGACCACTAACTAGTGATTCTTTTCCAAAACTGAGAAAGACAGCAACCAATGAGAAAGATAGGTGTATGTAAATATATTTTTCCATTCCAGAGTTTTTATTTTTAAGGCCCCAGGAAGGAAAGGAGAGTAGACATTTTTCATGATTTTATCAACTCCTCTCTTGCCCGCCCTCAAATTCGCCTGTAACATTCCTGAGGCTGTTCCTACTCCCAAATTATTTATTTTAACAATAGCCTAGAGGTAAAGAACTGTCTTTTCCTCTGATTTTTAAAATAAATTGTCTTTATAGAATATGCACAGTTTTTCTACCCTCAGTGTTAAAATATTTATTAAAAGGAAGTGAACCTCATGTTTTAAAATAAATATATGACTGTGGAAAAAAATGCTCATCATCACTGGTCATTAAAGAAATTCAAATCAAAACCACACTGAGATATCATCTCATGGCAGTTAGAATGGTGATCATTAAAAAATCTGGGGACAACAGATGCTGGAGAGGATGTGGAGAAATAGGAACACTCTTATGCTGTTGGTGGGAGTGTAAATTAGTTCAATCATTGTGGAAGACAGTGTGGCGATTCCTCAAGGACCTAGAAATAGAAATTCCATTTGACCCAGCAATCCCATTACTGAGTATATATCCAAAGGATTATAAATTGTTCTATTATAAAGACACATGCACATGTATGTTCATTGTGGCACTGGTTACAATAGCAAGACCTCGAACCAACCCAAATGCCTATCGACGATAGGCTGGACAGGGAAAATGTGGCACACATACACCATGGAATACTATGCAGCCATAAAAAATGATGAGTTCGTGTTCTTTGTAGGGAATTGGATGAACCTGGAAACCATCATTCTCAGCAAACTGACACAGGAACAGAAAATCGAACACTGCATATTCTCATTCATAGGCGGGTGTTGAACAATGAGAACACATGGACACAAGGAGGGGAACATCACACACTGGGGTCTGTTGTGGGGACTGTTGGGGGATAGGGAGTTGGGTAGGGATAACATGGGGAGAAATGCCAGATATAGGTGATGGGGATGGAGGCAACAAACCACATTGCCATGTATGTACCTATGCAACAATCCTGCATGTTTTTCACATATACCCCAGAACCTAAAGTGCAATAAAATATATATTAAAACACACACACACTTCAAGCAGCTCTCTGACACCACAGCCAGGTAAATCCACAAAGATGGGAAAAAACCAGCGCAAAAAAGGTGAAACAAACAAAGACCAGAACACCTCTTCTCCTTCAAGGGATCACAACTCCTCAACAACACAGGATCACAACTTGACTGAGAAGGAGTGTGAAGAATTGACCGAAACAGGATTCAGAAGGTGGATAATAACAAACTTCTCAGAGCTAAAGGAACACGTTCTAACTCAATGCAAAGAAACCAAAAACCTTGAAAAAAGGTTAGACGAAATGCTAACTAGAATAACCAGCTTAGAGAAGAACATAAACGACTTGATGGAGTTGAAGAACACAGCACAAGAACTATATGTAGCAAGCACAAGTTTTAATAGCCGAATAGATCAAGCAGAAGAAAGGATATCAAGAGACTGAAGAGCAACTCAATGAAGTGAAAAGAGAAGGCAATACAAGAGAAAAAAGAGTGAAAAGAAATGAACAAAGCCTCCAAGAAATATGGGATTATGTGAAAAAACTTAATTTACGCTGGATCGGTGTACCTGAATATGATGGGGAGAATGAATCCAAGCTGAAAACACACTCCAGGACATGATCCAGGAGAACTTCCGCAGCCTAGCAAGGCAGTCCAAATTTCAAATTCAAGAAGTACAAAGAACTCCACAAAGATATTCCTCAAGAAGAGCAACCCCAAGGCACATAATTGTCAGATTCACCAGGGTCGAAATGAAGGAAAAAATGCTAAGGGCAGCCAGAGAGAAAGGTCAGGTCACCCCAGAGGGAAGCCAATCAGACTCACAGCAGATCTCTTGGCAGAAACTCTACAAGCCAGAAGAGAGTGGGGGGCCAATATTCAACATCCTTAAAGAAAAGAACTTAAAACCCAGAATCTCATATCCAGCCAAACTAAGCTTCGTAAGTGAAGGAGAAATAAAATCCTTTACGGACAAGCAATTATTGAGAGATTTTGTCACCACCAGACCTGCCCTACAAGAGCTCCTGAAAGAAACACTAAGCATGGAAAGGAACAAGTACCAGTCACTGCAAAAGCAAACCAGTTGGCAAAGACCAAAAATGCAATGAAGAAAATGAGTCAACTAATGAGAAGGAAAACCAGCCAGTAACAAAATGGCAGGATCAAATTCACACATAACAATATTAACATTGAATGTAAATGGCCTAAATGCCCCAATCAAAAGACACAACTGGCAAAAAAATTTTTGCAGTCTACCCATCTGACAAAGGGCTAATATCCAGAATCTACAAAGAACTAAAACAGATATACAGGAAAAAAACAAATAACCCAATTCAAAAGTGGGCAAAGGATATGAACAGACACTTTTCAAAAGAGGACATATATGAGGCCAACAAACATATGAAAAAACGCTCATCATCACTGGTCCTTAGAGAAACCATCATTCTCAGCAAACTGACACAAGAACAGAAAATCAAACACCACATGTTCTCACTCATAGGAGGGTGTTGAACAATGAGAACAGATGGACACAGGAAGGGGAGCATCACACACTGGGGTCTGCTGGGGGGGAAATAGGGAGGGACAGTGGGGTTGGGGAGTTGGGTAGAGATAGCATGGGGAGAAATGCCAGATATAGGTGATGAGGAGGAAGGCAGCAAATCACACTGCCATGTGTGTACCTATGCAACAATCTTGCATGTTCTTCACATGTACCCCAAAACCTAAAATGCAAAAAAAAAAAAAAATCTGGAGACAACAGATGCTGGAGAGGATGTGGAGAAATAGGAACACTTTTACACAGTTGGTGGGAGTGTATATTATTTCAACCATTGTGGAAGACAGTTTGGCAATTTCTCAAGGATCTAGAAATAGAAATTCCATTTGACCCAGCAATCCCACTATTGGGTATATACCCAAAGAACTATAAATCATTCTACTATAAAGACACATGCACATGTATGTTCATTGCAGCCCTGTGGACAATAGCAAAGACCTGGAACGAACCCAAATGCCCATCAATGATAGACTGGACAAAGAAAATGTGGTACATATACACCATGGAATACTGCACAGCCATAAAAAAGGAATGAGTTAGTGTCCTTTGTAGGGACTTGGATGAATGTGGAAACCATCATTCTCAGCAAACTGACCCAAGAACAGAAAGCCAAGCACCATATGTTCTCACTCATAGGTGGGTGTTGAACAACGAGAACACATGGACTCAGGGAGAGGAGCATGACACACAGGGGACAGTTCGGGGGGGTAGGGGAGAGTCAATGGGGGGGTGAGAAGGGTGGGGAGGGACAACATGGGGAGAAATGCCAGATATAGTATGCACCTAAAGTAAAATAAATAAGTTATTAAACACACACACACACACACACACACAGACTCCTAACCTAATCTTGGTGGAGGTCATGGAGGATTTTCCAGAGACTGTGATATCTAGCAGAGACCCAAATGATGAGTAGGAGTTAATCAGTGATGGAAGATTGAAGAGGTGGATAAGGTTTAAAAGTCAGTTCAACAGAGGAAACAGCGTGTTACAGAGAACATGATGTTTAGGGAAGAACTTCAATTAGTTCCAGGCATATAATTTCAGATAAATTAGCCAGACCATAGAGTTTAAGGGGAGAGTAACTAAAGTTAAGCAAGCAGAAGTTAGAACTTCAAATTGTCTACTTTTATATTTTATATTGTCTACAATTTTAATTTTATTTAACATCTACCTCTTTAAAGGAAACTTGCCTGGCCTGTTTTTACTACTAAAATTATACAGATTTTTCCCTTCTCTCAATTCTATAATATTATTTATTAATATTTCACTTGGTCCTATACTCTTGGACCTTATTCCCTAGTTGTTTTATTTCCATTTTAAGACTATTTATTGAGCATTTTGTATTCCAAACTGCTGTGCTGAGCACAAGAGATATAAAGGTGAACGAGATAGACAGGACTCTGGCACTAATGGAACTTAATAACATAGCAGACTTTCTTGAAAGCATGTCTTACCTTTTCAGCTATATTGTAAGCTCCTTGAAGCCTGGGGCTGTGATCTAAAGTTTTATAATAAATCTGTTTCTATTTAGATTAACTAGAAATGAAAAAAAATTCAAGATGCAGTTGAAAGTCTTAGGCCAATAAAGTTCTTTACAAATATCCCTAGGTGGTGTAGACACATTTTCTAGTAAACGAAACATAATATATTCTGATTTTTAAGACTTTATGGATGAAAACATTTATTTTTTTCAAGTGCCTATCACAGCAAATACTTCAAATATTTATCAAACGTATTTATTATTAACTTCTGATAAACTGTAACTTTCATACATTAATCTAGGGTTTCTCAACCTTGTCACTGTTGACATTCTAGGGTAGATAATTTAGTGCGTGTGTGTGTATGCTGGGTGGGGGCTATCTTGTACACTGTAGCATGTTTAGCAGTGTTCCTGATCTCTTCCCAGTAGATGGCTGCACCACACCCCTACCTAAGTTGGACAACCAAAAATGTCTCAAGAAATTGCCAAATATCCTCTGGGGAGAAAATCACCCTGATTGAGAACCACAACAACCTATTCTGAGATTCACGGTATGCAGCTGCATGTTAAAAACAACCTCAATTATCTTGATTCCAATATTCAAAATAGGACCTCTACATTTGCATTTTAACAGAGGTCTGAGGACCCCCCGGCCCCTCCCCACACACATACAAGTAACAGTTACTTTTTCTGAAGGGAACTTTATACTCAAGAAATCTTCATTTTTTTTTTAGAAATTAATATGAAATTTACTAATTCTTGGCATTGCTTTTCTTTCAATTAGAAATAAACATTTGTTAGCCATGCATTGTACTAAGGGTTCTGCAGGCATTATCTCACTTCAATTCCTTCAACAACCCTTAGAAGTTGGTATTTTTAGCCGGGTACGGTGGTTAACACCTGTAATCCCAACACGTTGGGAGGCTGAGGCGGGTGGATCACCAGGTCAAGAGATCGAGACCATCCTGGCCAACATGGTGAAACCTCGTCTCTACTAAAAATACAAAAATTAGCTGGGTGTGGTGGTGTGCGCCTGTAGTCCCAGCTACTCAGGAGGCTGAGGCAGGAGAATTGCTTGAACCCAGGAGGCGGAGGTTGCAGTGAGCCGAGATCGTGCTACTGTACTCCAGCCTGGTGCCCAGCGACAGAGCAAGACTCTGTCTCAAAAAAAAAAAAAAAAAAAAGAAAAAAAAAAAAAAAAGTAGTTGGTATTATTAGAAGTTTCTTCTGCATATTAAGACATTGAGGTTTAGGACACCTTAATGACTTGTCTAAATTTATGCAGCTTGTGGTGTATTTGGGTTTCAAATCCAGATCTCTGACAACAAAACCAGTGTACTTTCTACTAATCGCATGGACTGACCTTTCTTTCATTTCAGTACTTATCCAGTAGAAATGAATTACATATTAATTATTATTACCAGTGGACAGTGGTGGATCAAAAAGTTCTCATTCTTACATTGGGGAAACAGTTATTAACTTTATCCATTTTATATTCCACATCTCAATTTTTATGTTGTTTCATGATATAACCTACCAAAAACTCATCAGTTATTCAGCTCTAATAGGTTTCTAAACTACAAGGGAAAAAAGATAGATTTCCATTACATGCAAATAGATGTGTTTTTAAAATGTGTTAGGAGGATAAGGATACAGTCACTCTTTAGTAGACATTTTAGTCGGATTAGAGAAGTTTCAGCAGTCTTGTTGATCTTTTGTTCAACCAAAAGTAATGTCTGTCTACTCAGCATGATACAGTTTAAAGGGTATGTGTTAGAACGAGAAAGGACTCAATATATTTTAGTTCTTGTCCTATCGTTAGTGTAACTAAGACCCTGAGAAAGCTATTTCTCTACTCTGAGCCTCATGTTCCTCACTTTTAAAAGGAAGAAAGTGGCCCACATGATTTCTAAAGTTCTTTTCGCTCTGTCATTCTAAAAGAACTGTGTTGTAGTAAATTCCTCAGAAAGAAATAGAAATTATAAATAAGACATCATATAAAACACTATTAAGACTTTACTTTTTCAAATGAATTAATGGTACTTGCAGCGACCTAGATGAGATTGGAGACTATTATTCTAAGTGAAGTAACTCAGGAATTGAAAACCAAACATCGATATTTGGGAGCTAAGGTGTGAGGACTCAAAAACATAAGAGTTGTACAATGGACTTTAAAGACTTGCGGGGAGGGGTGGTAGGAGGTGAGGGATAAAAGACTACAAATAGCGTGCAGTGTATACTGCTTGGGTGATGGGTGCAACAAAATCTCACAAGTCACCAGTAAAGAACTTACTCATGTAACCAAATACCACTTGTACCCCCAATAACCTATGGAAAAAAATAACTTAAAAAAGTTATTTTTGGACTCCATGTTTGGGTCTCCTTCCATGAACACTCCCTTTGTGAAAGCCGTCTTTCTCTGCCTTGGATTTCCTCTCTGGAGTCCCCTTCCATTCTCCCTTGTGGAAGCCTGTCTTCCCCTTCTAAACTCCATCTCTCTCTCTATTCGCTTCCACTCAGTGCTTTCCTCTTCTGGATTCCATCTGTCTGGATTCTCTCACTCAGTGTGAGAGTTAGCTGTTTCTTTCTCTCTCCTTCTCATTTTTCTCTCTCTGCCTAAATAAATCACTTTCTACAAAAACAAAAAAAAGTTACTATTAAGTAAAAAAAAGTCGATGGGTGGATGATGGTAGAACTTCAAAATTATATATAATACTAAAGTTGTTGGTTCCTTAGGAGTTTTTATGTGATTGTTGTAAATTTGATTTTTATTTTACTACATTCTTGCTTAAGGGCTTTTTCTTACGTTTCCTCTAGATGGTGCTCCATAACCAAAAATCACTTTTTAGTCTAGTCGCTATCAAAAAATATTCTTAAGAAGACACCCTCCTTTGTCTCCAAATTCTGTATTATATTTGGTCACAATTCTGCATCATAAAACATAAATATATGTTTCTAAGTTCTAAAAATTTATTTAATATAGCACGAAGCACCATCTGTATGGAATAATACCATCTGCTATGCCATGTACTGTTCCCATTTCTCATATCTGTGTTATGGCAGCCAGCCATTAATTGGTATTAGATGTTCAGAATCCTGTTGATATGCTAGACGATTTTGTATGTCATTTTATAAAATGAAGGTTTTAAAAACATAGGGCACCTAGCGTTAAATTTTCTTTTTGCATATTCCACAGATGTGTTGGGAATATTTTAAAGACAAAATATTTTACTTATATATCATATATTTTATTACTATTATATTTATTATTTCACTGTAATAGTATATTTATAGTCATACTTAGAAAATACTCTAGACCAAAATAATATTTTTTTGAACTTGTGTTTTGAAAAGGTTTTGAATTATATTCAAAATTTAAGAAAAACTATCATTGCATTTTATCTCTTTCTACTTAAATATCGGATCATTCTCTAGTTCTCCAGTCTTGTTAAGGAACTGATTACTTCTACAACTCTAATCCTCCACTATGGTTTTGCTTCCCACTCTAACCCTGAAAGTCAATGATCCCGATTTCTTGATATCTCAATATTCAAAATTTTCAAGATGAGCACCAACTTGAAAGATAAGATGAGCTGTCTTTGTTTTGTGTGTGATTTCTATTAGATAAGGTCTTGCATTAAGCTGCCATTTTGAAAGAATTGCGCACCTGGCAAATGTTTAAATAAATCAACGTTGAGTATTTAATGTTTTATTTTTACCAATTGTTAGTACCGATAATTTTAAATCTAATTACATTTTAATAACAAATTATATAGTATAGATTTTTAAAAATAGATAAACCATCTCCGCCAATGGACAATGATTAGAAGTGAATTTGGCATAAAGTGAAGGTTAGCATTTGATATTTCTTAGGCTTTTTGTTTTCTTTTGAAATGCTGCTACAATAAAGATAATACTAAAAAATTTAACACCATGCATTTTATTTCTTGAATTAAAAACTTATATGTGTGGGAGAATGCATTTGGCTATTAAAAATGGCCAACCTCAAAATCTCATTATTTTATTAATTGTATATATTATTATTGTTATTATTTTGAGACGGAGTCTTGTTCTGTTACCCAGGCTGGAGTGCAATGGTGTGTTCTCGGCTCACTGCAACCTCTACCTCCCAGGTTCAAGCAATTCTCCTGCTTCAGTCTCCCGAGTAGCTGGGATCACAGGTGCCTGCCACCATGCCCAGCTAATTTTTGTATTTTTAGTAGAGACAGGGTTTCACCATGTTGGCCAGGCTGTTCTCAAATTCCTGACCTCAAGATCTGCTGGCCTAGGCCTCCCAAAGTGCTGGGATTACAGGCCTGAGCCACTGCACCCAGCCTACTTGATTAATTTTTAAAATTTTATTTATTTATTATTTTTATTTGAGGTTCAAGGGTACATGTCCAGTTTTGTTATATAGGTAAATTGTGTGTCACAGGGGTTTGGTGTTACCCAGGTAATGAGCATATTACCCGTTAAGGAGTTTTTCAATTCTCTCCCTCCTCCCCACCATTGACGGTCAAATACACATATGTCCATGTGTACTCAATAAAACCGTATTAGTTGTTTTAATACTCCAAGGTATTTCAGACTGCAGATTTCTTTTAGGTGTTATTTCACAATATCAGTTAATCAAAGGGCACACTTAAAATTGTAATGTAGTGATGTTACTTTGAGAGGCCAACTAAGACATCAGAATGCAAATATTCTCAGCATATTGGAAATAAATTTTGAGTTGATTATTGTGCTAACTCCTTTAAATAAATTGTCCGACTATTTTACCTTGAGACTCTTGTACATCATTTTATTAATCTTTGCAAAACCATTGGCATTTCATCCTTGAGTTATGGCCATTCAAGTTGAAGTTGACTACCATCTTGTTTATATTAGAATTGAATTTTCTTTTAAATAAAACTATGACATAATGATCCATCTGTTTAAAAAATAAAACAATGTTTTTATATCAGCAATTTGTTTGATTGACTTGTTATCCCCTTCCTGGAAAATAATATTATATTTAAAAGAGAGAGAGTCTCACAATAATTAAAGATCAGTGAACCAGGAATCTAAAGACAAGTTCTGGGCTTGACCCAGGTCTACAGATTAGGTCACAGCTGTGTATATATATGGGCAATTGATCTAATCTCTTTATTTGACTT
This sequence comes from Ateles fusciceps, assembly GCA_036589455.1. Classification (NCBI taxonomy): domain Eukaryota; kingdom Metazoa; phylum Chordata; class Mammalia; order Primates; family Atelidae; genus Ateles; species Ateles fusciceps. The sequence continues at coordinate 740,647 of JAZHEH010002342.1, read as the reverse complement.
TTCTTGCTTGACCAATCCCAAAGCATAAAGCACTAAACAAATGCAAGTTATCATTATTATAGAAAAATATTTACCCTGATTATCCCTCATAAATGCAAAGCTCACAACAATGCACCTACCATAACTGTCAAGGGCAGAACAACACTTTCATTCTATGATATACTCTGTGAGATTCTCTGCTCCAACCAGGCTTTTGCCCAAATCTAGAGCAGACTCTCAGCAGAAGTTGGCACCTTTCCAGGTTGCTCTGGCAGTTGCCAAATTAGGTATTGAAAAGTGACAGCTGCACACTTGGGAGACTACCTGAGCACAGATGCTTCTAGCCTTTCACCTCCAAAAAGGAGCAGTATAGTTCATACTGAGCATATACATTGCTCGTCAGCGGAGAGCAGGAGAAGGAGAAGAGGAGGAGGAAGAGAAAAACATGACAAAAAATTCTCCTTCTCATAGAATCATAGAATTTTAGCAATGGAAAGGAACTTAAAGGTCGTCTTGTGTAATCACCCATTCCTTTTCCTCATTCCACCCCAGCACCTTTATAGAGGAGATTTTCCTCTATGTTTTATAAATTGCATAGAGACAAAAAAGAAAAAGTATATATGATTCAGTTATCAGTGAAAAATATACTGTTCATGAACTTTGTAAGATGTGTACCCATCTATATCATAAATAAATGATGGAAACTTAAAATATAAACATAATTAAAATGTCATTATCATAGATCTTAAAAATAAATGGGTAAAATACGGAAGTGAGTGAAAATAAAACCTGGACTCTAGTGAATCTCTGCAATTGGCGTATTACTGATTTAGTAGTAATATTATTTATCTATTTCTGCGTAATAAACTACCCTAAAACTTAGAGGCTTATGCAGTCAACTGTAACACAAATAAGAATCATTTGTATTACGGTTTTCATGGGTCTGGAATCTGAGCATAGCTTAGCTGAAAGCCTCGGACTCAGGGACTTTTACAAGGTTGCATTTAAAATGTTGGCAGCTGCTGTCATCTCAAGGCTAAACTTGGGAATGACTTGCTTCCAACTTCTCTCACAAGGTTCCTGGCAGGCCTCAGATTCTGCCTAGCTGTTGGCTAGAGATATCGGTTTATTGCCATGTGGGTCTCTCCATAGGGCTGCTCACAATATGATAGCTGGCTTCCCCTCAGAGCATGTGAATGAGATTAAAGAGAAGGTGCACAAGATGGAAGCCACAGTTTCTTTGTAACCTCATTTTGGAAGTGACATTCCATTGCTATTGTTGTATCCCATTTGTTAGAAGTGAGTTATGGAGTCCAGCCCGCACTCAAAGGGAGGAGAGTAGACACAAGCATGTGTACATCAGGAGCTGGGATCATTGAGGGTCTTCTTAGAAGCTGCCTACTATAGTAGCCTTTTTAATTCTATCATTTTAAAATGAAGAGGACAAGCAATTTGAAAATGTTTTACTATGACTAATTCAACATAGTAAATTCTAGTACATATAATATGGTTTGTTGAAAGTAAACATATTCAAATTAATTAACTGAATAAGTTTTTTTGGTGTTCCCATATAGTTTATATAGATTATTAAAATTAAATATTGAGACTTACTGTTCCAGCCAACATGGAATAGCCCTACTTCTTACTAAACCTCCCCCTTACAACTAAGAAGGCAAATTGGCTAGGGATCTTGAGGAATAACTGGTGGTGAGTTAATGAGTTCTTCTAGAGCTTTAGGATGCAGACATGAAGAGTAGACTTCATTGTAGAGTACAGAAATTTGGGATGTACCACTCTTTTGGCCCACATAATATTTCTTGGAAAAATATATTTTTTTAAGTGTAACTTTAGTATGGTATGATATTGTTTTTTTTTTTTTTTTTAAAGACGGGGTTTCACCATGTCGGTCAGGCTGGTCTTGAACTCCCGACCTCAGGTGATCCGCCCACCTTGGCCTCCAAAGTGCTTGGATTACAGGCGTGAGCCACCGCGCCCGGCCTGGTATGATACTGTTTACTGGTTATCTCTTTAAAAAAATATAACCAGTACATAAAATGAACTGAACGTACTTTCTGCTTAATTGAACCTGCAATTTACTTGATTTGAATAAATATGAGTATATTCTTTAATTGTAATTTCTTCTTTATTCCCTCTTCTATATTGAATGTCTTTAGTAACATTGCAAAGCCGAGCTATCATAATATGAGATGTAAAATTTTATAATATCTCTTTTGAATCTCCATTATCTAACAGTATGATGTTATCTCTAAAAACATTTTTCTTCAGATAAATGTTATTTAAGTACAAACGGGGACTGATAACTTATTTGCAAAATACGTTATAGGCAAGTAAAATCTCACTATCTTAGATATATTCATATTTTGTTGACAATGCTGCATAAATTTTTGTTTGAAATAAAAACTATAATGTCCCCAATTTATCAAAATTCTATTTATTTACAGGCGTGTGACTCATTGGTAGGTAAATAAGTTTATTGCGAGTAACTGCAAAGACTAATCCATGTGTGAAAATAGTCATACTAGATTTCTATTGTGTTAAAAGTTTGTAAAAAAGCTCATATTGTTTTTTAAAACTAACATATATAAAGTATTTACCTTATGTCAAACACTAGGCTAAAGACTTTAAATGCATTATCTCATTCATGTTCACATTGCCTTATGAAGCAAGACCTATTTATATCCCTATGTACTGGTGAAGAAATTGAGGCTAACGAAGATTACAGAGCCAAAATTTAAACCTAGGTCTTTGTGATTTGAAAATTCCTGCTCTTACCCACCATGTAATACTGACTTTCTCATTAGTATAAATGACTTTGTATGTTGTGGATCAGTCCAATTCGACCTTGGTTGTTTCAATAGCAAGTATTTGCAAAGCTGCTCATGCTTTGGCTATGGTATGGCTGGGGGCTTGCTTGTTTGTTTCCTTAATTGCTCATTTGTGATTGGTTACACCTTGTGTAACTTTCCCAGTATTCATGCTTGATCTCCAGTAGGTTTTTTTCTCTTAGTATAGAATTAAATGCCTAGAGTTTATATGAAAAATTTTCTCCACTCTTTCCTTTCTGTATTCAAGATTCCATGTAACACTTAAAAGTGAAATACAACTGGAAAAAAAGCATTAAAAAATCTGGATATTCCTAAAAATCTAGAAATCTGATGTTGTTTAGCCAAACATCTGGGTGTTTGAATATTTCAGCTTCCAACCACGTGCCTGGCAATACGCAGAGATAGCCTGATGTTGATAAACTTTAGAACTTCGTAGTCAGTCTCACTTTAGTATCATCTATTCTTCTTCAATTTCAGGTTGAAATGTATAAATCATAATTATTCAGAGGATTGCTCTTTCTTTTTCATTTACCTTGAAGATTTTATGGCTTTCTCATAAGCTAAAATACAAATTCTTTTAGTCCAGTTGTTATTTTTCCATTAAAATCTCCTGCAGGGTTTTCCCCACAAGATGGCAGACTGAAGGCAGTATTTGCATGCCTCTCCCACTTGACAACACAAAATAGTGTGTACATATTCACATTGTGAACTTTTTTCCCAAGAAGCGATTCAGGAACTTAATAGGAAAACTAAAATCTATAGACACTTTGAAAGAAGCAGCAGGCTGCCACTTACATCGTGAGCCAGGTGAAAAACTGTAAGTCGCCAGAGTGTGAGAGGAGAGAGACTGCCTCCAGAATATACACCCCCACTGGGGAGACTGGAAGACCAGGCCACAGGAGAAGGCCTTAACCCTACTCTGTGCCGGAACTGAGTAAGAGAGTGGTGAAAAATATAAAAGTAAGAATGGCAGTGGGAAGACCCTTGCATGCATTCCCATCTTCAGCATGGTCCAAGGAAGCCATTCCTAATTCTGCCTCACGGGAGACCTCACAGAAATCTGCCAATGAACTCAGGCAGTGGTCACAGGTTGAAAGAAGCTCTCAACTTAATTTTATGCTATCACCTTTAGTGGGGCAGAAGCCCATTGGCCAGAACCAGGAGGTGAGTGGGAAGTGTGCTACAGCCACAAGTGCAGGAGCTGGGTGCTTTGGCTGTGCCAGCAGACTGGGACACATGTGGTCTGAAAGCAGTGGTTTCTGTCTCCATGGGGAGAGCTTATGACCCAGGGCAAGTTTTAACTTCTGAGCGTAAACAACTTGGAACTTAGCTTCCTGTGGATAGTGGAAAATTGCAGGTGAGAGGTCTGCCTTGCTAAGTGCATGGGAGCAGGGTGGGACTTACTGCCACTTGGTACTCCCCACTCCCCTGCCTGAACTGTTCTGTGCAGCAGAGAGTTATGCTCCTCTGTGGAACATTACCCCAGTGGCCAAAGCTTCCCCTTGACTTTCACAAGGGCCATTGCTTGCTCTGCACATGGAGAGTCAGAGTAAGGACCTGCCTGACCCAGCCCCAACCTGGCTTTGCCCTTCCACCCACTCTGGTAGCTTAACATGAAGGACACAAACCTTTTGAAGCTTTATGGCCTTGCCTATCACCTGAGAAACCAGAGTACTGCCCCTGGGTACCATAAGGCAAGCATAAATCCCACCACTACTACCATAGCTATTGCTCTTTTGAAAGCGTCTCCACCTGCTTGGAGGTCAGCCAACACAGTCCACTGTAGCATCTCCAGGTAGAAAAGCAATGGAGCCAGGAAGAAGAAAACCTGTACATGACCTTAGCTATTACGATAGCCTGCACCACCCTGGCCAAACAGGAGGTCCTGAGTCTGTCCATGTAACTCGATCATTACTACTACAAGTGGTATTTGAGAAAGCAAGCACACTAAGTCTGTCTATAACAAAGGAATCTCACAGAGTCTACACCACTTTCCTGCCATCTTCATTAGAGCTTATGCTGGTACCTGATGCTGGGAGACTTGAGGACAGGGAAAATCTCTGAATCCTTTGCAGATATTCCTTAGCACCAGCCTGGAGTGTGGCAGCTACATCATTGGGTGACCAGACACAGAGGAGAAACAGCATTCACAGTAGTCTGGCTCTCAGGTATTTCACTCCCAAGGAGAAAGGGAGGTTTACCACATCAAGAGAACACCTCACGGGAAAAAAGAACCTGGACAGCAGGCCTTGAGTCTTAGATCTTTCTGCTGGTGGAAGGTTTCTTTCAGCAGAGGCATAGTTGCAGTTCTGGGCTTATCAGGAAAAGACTGCAGCTTTACCCCAACAGTCAGGCATCCCTGGTGCTCCAGAAGGTTCTCGGAGAAGAGGACTTCCTTAACCCTTCATCTACTACTCCAGACATACCTGGGGCTTTTCCCATGAAAGCTTGATGTGGGTGCACCTATACACAGCTTCTTTAGAGCACTTCAAGGTGACTGCAACCCCACAGGAAGAGCACCCTCCAGGTGCAGGCTTGCATGAGAGGTAAAGTCACAATTCTTCTCTACTCGGAATATCAACATTCCTGCAGATAAAAGAGATGCCTGTATGATTTGAATAGCTGGAACACGGGGTCTGGAATGTGTCTGGGAGGTGGATAGCTTTTCTGCTGGTCTGTCAAAATAACTGAGGAAGCTCTGGTCATTATATCTGATAAGATCTCTAGGGCATTTCACTGAAAGCTTCCCCAGCCACTTCTGTCAAGACCGGGACCTCTTCCCACAATTGGGTATTGCATTTACCCACCTGCTTTAGCCACAGCCAATTTATATCTGTGGACACTTTCCCTATTGGCCTGAAGTCTAAACTATTCAACCTAGTAAATAAAATACGGAGGAACATACAAATAAATACATACCATGGGAGAAAGAGATGTTTCAAGAGACCTCTGCCGTTTAAACACTATAGGAGACAGTAAATGTGCTTAAACACCAAGCACAGTGCTACTAGAACCAGCACCTGAGACATCTGAGAAAATCATTATAGAGACTCTCTCTAACCAAGGAACTCATACAGTCTTTACCATTCAAAGCACCAAGAGCGAAATTAGGCTACAATAAACTATAAATATTAAAATCACATCCTTAAGGGTGGAGGGAAAGAAATTAAAAAAAAAGAATCAGAAAGAGGAGAGTGTCGATCAAGATGGCCAAATAGACACAATTCTGGTGCACAACACCCAGTGAGAGACACGCAGAAATCGAGAAGATCTCCTAGCTCCAGCTGAGGTACCAGGTGCATTTCAATGGGCCTTGTTGGATGGTGAGCAAAGCCCAGGTAGGGCAGACTGAGAAGGGGAGGGGTGCCACTTCACCCAGAAAGTGCATCTGACCGGTGAGTCGGAGGCTCCCCCTCTGGCACTGTGGTCCAGATACAGCGCTTCCCCCAAAGCCTCAGCAATACACAGAACAGGGGATCTTTGCCAGTCAAGCACCGGGAATTACAAGTGCAGAGTTGAACAATAATCCAGGATGGTGTCCGGGATTGGCACACAGATATAAGCAAATGCATAAGTCCATAAGCCAACCAGGAGAGCCTGCAGACCGAGCTATCACCCCCTCCCCCTGCCTGGAGAGAGAGGGAGCTGAAAGTGGGAAGACAGATGGTGTGGCTGGGTGGGTACCTATCCTCCCCAACAAACCCCAGAGGGCTGAAGTACTAACTCCAGTGGATTATGTAGCCAGTGCCTCAGTCTGAGCTGAACGCTGAATGATCCAGCCCTGTGGAGGAAAGACACAATCCACCATTAAAGAGATGAGACTAGGCTTCATGTTTTAACAAAAAACACAGGAAGCCTATATAGCAATGGGACAGTGTCTCTGACCACCCAGCGGCACCTCTAGGTCAGTGGAAGAGGTGGGCCTAACCTCCCAGTGTAAACAAAAAAGACACAGGAAGCCTACCTAGTAACCTGAAGGAGTCCCTAGAAACCCAGTAGCACCTCAACAGGCAGACAAGCAACCTCATCAAGCAGCTCCCTGAGATCACAGCCAGGTAAATCCACAAAGATGGGAAAAGACAAGCACAAAAAAGATGACACCATCAAAGACCAGAACATCTCTTCTCCTTCAAGGGATCACAACTGTTCAACAACACGGAACACAACATGACCAAGAAAGAGTGCGACAAATTGACAGAAGCAAGCTTCAGAAGGTGGATAATAACAAACTTTTCTGAGCTAAAGGAACACGTTCTAACTCAATGCAAAGAAACTAGAAACCTCGAAAAAAGGTTAGAGTAAATGCTAACTAGAATAACCAGCTTAGAGAAGAACATAAATGACTTGATGGAGTTGAAAAACACAGCACGAGAACTACGTGAAGCAAGCACAAGTTTTAACAGCTGAATCAATCAAGCAGAAGAAAGGATATCAGAAATTGAAGATCAACTCAATGAAATAAAAAGAGAAGGCAAGATGAGAAAAAAGAATGAAAAGAAAAGGAACAAAACCTCCAAGAAATATGGAATTATGTGAAAAGACCTAATCTACACTTGATCAGTGTATCAGGATATAACAGGGAGAATGAATCCAAGCTGGAAAACATGCTCCAGGATATTATCCAGGGGAACTTCCCAAGTCTAGAAAGGCAGTCCAACATTCAAATCCAAGAAATACAGAGAACTCCACAAGATATTCCTCAAGAAGAGCAACTCCAAGGCACATAATCGTCAGATTCACCAGGGTTGAAATGAAGGAAAAATGCTAAGGTCAGCCAGAGAGAAAGGACAAGCCACTTACAGACGGAAGCCAATCAGACTCAAAGCAGATCTCTCGGCAGAAACCCTACAAGCCAGAAGAGAGGGGGGCCAATATTCAACATCCTTAAAGAAAAAACTTTCAACCAGAATCTCATATCCAGCCAAACTAAGCTTCATGAGTGAAGGAGAAATAAAATCCTTTATGAACAAGCAATTACTGAGAGATTTCATCACCACCAGACCTACCCTACAAGAGTTCCTGAAAGAAACACTAAACATGGAAAGGAACAAGTACCAGCCACTGCAAAAGCACATCAAAGGGCAAAGACCAAAAATGCAATGAAGAAAATGAGTCAACTAATGGACAAGAAAATGAGCCAGTAACAAAATGGCAGGATCAAATTCACACATAACAATATTAACATTGAATGTAAATGGGCTAAACACCCCAATTGGAAGGCACAGACTGTCAAACTGGATAAAAAGTCAAGACCCATTGGTGTGCTGTATTCAGGAAACCCATCTCACATACAAAGACACACATAGACTCAAAATAAAGGAATGAAGAAGATTTACCAATCAAATGGAGAACAAAAAAAAGCAGGGGTTGCAATCCTAGTCTCTGATAAAACAGACTTCAAACCAACAAAGATCAAAACAGACAAAGAAGGACATTACGTAATTTTAAAAGGATAAATCCAACAAGAAAAGCTAACTATCCTAAATATATACACACCCAACACAGGAGCACCCAGGTACATAATGCAAGTTCTTAATGACCTAAAACAAAATTTAGACTCCCAGACAATAATAGTGGGAGACTCCACACTCCACTGTCAATATTAGACAGATCAATGAGACAGAAAATTAACAAACATATCCAGGACTTGAATACAGAGCTTGATCAAGCAGACCTAATAGACATATATAGAATGCTTCACCCCAAATCCACAGGATATACATTTTTCTCAGCACCACATCACACTTACTCTAAAATTGACCACATAATTCGAAGAAAATCACTCCTCAGCAAATGCAAAAGAATGGAAATAATAACAGTCTATTAGACCACAGCACAATCAGATTAGAACTCAGGATTAAGAAACACAGTCAAATCCACACAATCACTTGGAACTGAACAACTTACTTCTGAGTGCCAACTGGATAAACAATGAAATGAAGGCAGAAATAAAGATGTTCTTCAAAACCAATCAGAATGAAGACAAAACTTACCAGAATCTCTGGGACACCTTTAAAGCAGTGTTGAGAGGGAAATTTATAGCAATAAATGCCCACATGAGAAACAAGGAAAGATCTAAAATTGACACCCTATCATCAAAATTGAAAGAGCTAGAGGAGATGAAAAAACTCAAAAGCTAGCAGAAGACAAGAAATAACTAAGATCAGAGCCTAACTGAAGGAGATAGAGACACAAAAACACCCTTCGAAGACTCAATAAATCCAGGAGCTGGTTTTTTGAAAAGATTAACAAAATACACAGACCACTAGCCAGACTAATAAAAAAGAAAAGAGAGAATAATCAAATAATGCAATAAAAAACGATAAAGGGGATATCACCACTGATCTCACAGAAATACAAACTGCCATCAGAGATTACTAAAAACAGCTCTATGCACATAAACCAGTAAACCAGGAAGAAATGGATAAATTCCTGGACACTTGCAGTCTACTAAGACTAAACCAGGAGGACAGTTGAAACCCTGAAGAGACCAATAACAAGGGCTGAAGATAAAGCAGAAATCAATAGCCTACCAACCAGGAAAGTCCAGGTCCATACACAAGTCCATAAACGTAATCCATCACATAAACAGAACCAAAGACAAAAACCACATGATTATCTCGATAGATGCAAAGAAGACCTTCGGCAATATTCAACAGCCTTTCATGCTAAGAACTCTCAATAAACTAGGTATCGACGGAATGTATCATAAAATGATAAAGGCTATTTATGACAAACCTACAGCCAATATCATACTGAATGGGCAAAAGATTGGAAAAATTTCCTTTGAAATCAGGCACTAAAGAAGGATGTCTCTCTCACCACTGCTATTCAATATAGTATTGAAAGTCTAGCCAGAGCAATCAGGTCAGAAAAAATAAAAAATAAATAAAGCATATTCAATTAGGAAAGGAGGAAGTCAAACTGCTCTGTATTTGCAGATGACATGATTGTATATTTGGAAGACTCCAATAGTCTCAGCCCTAAGTCTTCTCAAACTGATAAGCAACTTCAGCAAAGTCTCAGGATACAAAATCAATGTACAGAAATCACAAGCATTCCTATATACCAATAACACATAAACAGAGAGCCAAATTAAGAGTGAACTCCCATTCACAATCGCTACAAAGAGAATAAAATACCTAGGAGTACAACTAAGAAAGGGTGGAAAGGACCTCTTCAAGGCAGAACTACAAACCACTGCTCAACGAAATAAGAGAGGACACAAACAGATGGAAACACATTCCATGCTCATGTTTAGGAAGAATCAATATCGTGAAAATGGCCATACTGCCCAAAGTAATTTATAGATTCAATGCTATTCCCCATCAAGCTACCAATGGCCTCCTTCACAGAACTGGAAAAAAAACACTTTAAACTTCATATGGTATCTCAAAAGAGCCTGCATAGCCATGACAATCCTAAGCAAAAGAACAAAGCCAGAGGCATCACACTGCCGGACTTAAAATTATGCTACAATGATACATTAATCAAAACAACGTGGTACTGGTACCAAAACAGAGACATAGACCAATGGAACAGAACAGAGGCCTCAGAAGCAACACCACACATCTACATGCATTTGATCTTTGACAAACCTGACAAAAGCAAGCAATTGGGAAAGGACTCCATGTTTAATAAATGGTGTTGGGAAAACTCGTTAGCAATGGGCAGAAAGAAGAAACTGGACCCCTTCCTGTCACCTTACACTAAAATTAACTCCAGAGGGATTAAAGATTTAAATCTAAAACCTAACACCATAAAAATACTAGAAGAAAACGTAGGCAAAACCATCCAGGACATAGGCATAGGCAAGGACTTCAGGACTAAAACACCAAAAGCAATGGCAACAAAAGCCAAGATAGACAAATGGGATCTAATTAAAATTCAGAACTTCTGTACAGCAAAATAAACCATTATTAGAGTAAACCGGCAACCAACAGAATGGGAAAAAAATTTTGCCATCTACCCATCTGACAAAGGGCTAATATCCAGAATCTACAAAGAACTGAAACAGATATACAAGAAAAAACAAACAAGCCCATTCAAAAGTGGGCGAAGGATATGAACAAACACTTTTCAAAAGAAGACATATATGAAGCGCCAACAAACATATGAAAAAATGCTCATCATCACTGGTCATTAGAAAAATGCAAATCAAAACCACATTGAGATACCATCTCACCCCAGTTAGAATGGCAAACATTAAAGAAATCTGGAGACAACAGATGCTGGAGAGTATGTGGAGAAATATAACACTCTTACACAGTTCATTGGAGTGTAAATTAGTTCGACTACTGTGGAAGACAGTGTGGCCATGTCTCAAGGATCTAGAAATAGAAATTCCATCTCACCCAGCAATCCCATTACTGGGTATATACCCAAAAAACTATAAATTGTTCTACTCATAAAGACACATGCACACATATATTCATTGCTGCCCTGTGTACAATAGCAAAGACCTGGGAAACAACCAGAATGCCCATCAATGATAGACTTTGGACAAAGAAAATATGGCACATATGCACCATGGAATATCTACACCAGCCATAAAAAACGATGAGTTCGTGTCCTTTGTAGGGACTTGGATGAATCTGGAAACCATCATTCTCAGCAAACCGACACAATAACAAAAAAACCAAACACCGCATGTTCTCACTCATAGGGGGGTGTTGAACGATGAGAACATGTGGACTAGGGGAGAGGAGCATCACACACTGGGGGCAGCTGGGGGAGGTTAGGCGAGGGACAGTGGTGGGTGGGGAGGAATAACATGGGGAGAAAGGGAGAATGCCAGATATAGTCAAAGGGGGAATATAGGCAGCAAACTACCTGTTTGTGTATGCACCTATGCAGACAAACCTGCATGACCTGCACATGTACCCCAGAACCTAATGTAAAACAAAAATAAAAAACAAAACAAAACAGTGAAATCAAAAATAAATTAAAGAATGATTGGAAAAATATAGTCTACCCAAATGAGAAGAAACCAGGAAAATTATTCTGGGAATTGGCAGAATGGTTCTATAGTACCCCCAAAAGATCACACTAGCCCTCCAAACAATGGATTTAAAATAGGACAAAATCTTTGAAATACCAGATAAAGAATTCAAAAGGTTGATTGTTAAGCTACTGAAAAAGATGCCAGGGAAAGATGAAAACAAACATAAAGAAATTTTTAAAAGGTTAAAATATAAATTTAAAAACTTCTAAAGACATGTTGGTATGGTTTGGCTGTATTACCACCCAAATCTCATCTTAAATTTTAGTTCCCATCATCCCCCACATGTCATGGGGAGACACTCAATGGGAGGTAACTGAATCATGGGGTGCACCTTTTCCCAAGGGTATCTTGTGATAGTGAGTAAGTCTCATGAGGATCTGATTTTTTTTTTTTTTTTTTCTCAAGACAGAGTTTCACTCTTGTTTTCCATGCTGGGGTGCAATGGCACCATATCAACTCACTGCAACCTCTGCCTCCCAGGCTCAATTGGTTTTCCTGGCTGAACCTCCTGGGTAGCTGGGATTACAGGTACCCACCACCATGCCTGGCTAATTTTTGTGTTTTTAGTAGAGATGGGGTTTTGCCATTTTGACCAGGATGGTCTCAAACTCCTGACCTCAGGTGATCCACCAGCATCAGCTTCCCGAAAGTGCTGGGATTACAGGCGTGAGCCACCACACCTGTCAATCTGATGCTTTTATAAAGGGAAGTTCCCCTGCACACACTGTCTTGCTGCCACCATGTCAGATGTGCCTTTGCTCCTCCTTACCTTCCGCCATGATTATGAGTTCGCCTCAGCCATATGGTATACTCTGAAATCTCATGTCCTTTTCATATTTTAAAGCCCAGTTGTGCCTTTCCAGCAGTCACCCAAAGTCTTAAATCATTCCAGCATTAACTCAAAAGTCCATGTCCAAAAATGTCAGAATGAGACAAGGCAAGTCACTTGTGCCTATGAGCCTGTACAAATCAAAAGCAAGTTAGTTACTTCCAGAGAACCAATGAGAGTACAGGAATTAGATAAATGTACCCATTTCAATTGAGAACTTGGCCAAAACTAAGGAGCTAGAGAGGTCCCATGCAAGTCCAAAATGCAACTGGGCAGACATTAAATCTAAAACTCCAAAATCTCGCTTGACTCCATGTCTCTTTGATATGGTAGTTCTTTGATATCTGGACTGGTGATTTTTTGTGTTTCTTTGCTTATTCTTCATTCACTGTCTGAAATATTTATTTATTTATTTTGTTTTTTTTGAGGGGCTGTTCTCAAACTCCTGAGTTCAAGTGATTCTCTTTTCCTTGGTCTCCCACAGTGCTAGGATTATAGTTGTGAGTCACTGCTTTTGGTCACGTGGCTAAAATTTTGGAATAGAGATTATAAACCCCCTCTGTGTCTGTATATTTATGTGCCTGTAATTCATGAAGATCTTGACTTCCAATGTGAATGTGTGGAGATTTTCTACCTCCAGATGTTAATAAATTATTATATTATTTCTAACACAATAAATAAAAGCAAGTAATGTTTACCTCACAAATAAATTATAACGGAAAGTTACTTAAATTAAAAGAACCTCTATCCTGTATGGCTTACATAGATAAATAAATGCTTATATAGATTAAATATTTCTGATATTCCAATAAATTAAGGAAACTGAATATTTAAGATTTTCAATGTTCCAAAAATGCATCCTTGAAGAATCCAACTTAGAAACATTTTACAAATCATAGCGTCTGCACCATTGAACCATGCTTGACAGATGGAGAGCTCCAGTGTGGTGGACCCTACAGCTGTGCACCAGCCTGCATGTTCCTTCCTTATACTGCAGCTTCCCCTGAACCCACAGCAACTCCCCCACATCAGTTTGCCGGTGCATGTTAGCACCGGTGAGTTTTGCTTTACTTGCCCTGCCAGCACGTGGGCGGTGCAGTAGCCCCATGACCCCTGCAGACCACCATTGTAGATGGAGCCTTGACGAGCACAGAGCCAGCAAGCCCTGTTCCTGACTCCCCCCTTCCCCCAATCTTGTGCTAATGCTGCCCAGATAACAGGTTCTTCTCTCACACCCTTAGTGATTATTCCTGCTTGCAGGGCACAGAGAAGTCACCCAGAACTGCCTTGGCCAGCAGCCTGCTCCAAACCAACATCACCTCCAGTGCAACAGCACACATAGTCTCCATCAGGGGCCCCCCACTCCTCTTTAACTGCCCTCCCCTTGTCACTGTGATGAACTCCCTAGGGAGGCAGGCACCCCCTGCATCCACTAACATTGGGCTGGAACTGCTGAACCTCAGTCATCCCACTGCAGTAGCCTCCACACCGCGAGGAGTCAGAGAACAATGCCGGGGCCCAAATACAAAGTCCCCAGATTTAGGGCATGCAGTCCAGGAGTTGAAAGCTGAATGTTGGCCCCATAAGATCTTCCAGAAATGAAGCCGGTTGGCTAAATACACCTTATACAACAAACTCAGAAGGTCATCAAATAGGATACAAATTTAAAAAGACCATCTAAAGATCAACAACCTCAAAGACTGAAGGTAAATAAATCCACAAATATGAGAAAGAATCAATGCAAGAATGCTGAAAACTCAAAGTCAGAGTACCTTCTTTCTCCAAATGACTGCATCACTTCTCTAGCAAGGGTTTGGAACTTGGCTGAGGTTGAGATGGCTGAAATGACAGAAGTAGAATTCAGAACAGTGATAAGAAATAAGTTCACTGAGGTACAGGAGTGCATTGTAACCTATTGTAAGGAAGCTAAAAATTATGATAAAACATTGCAGGAGCTGACAGACAAAACAGCCAGTATAGAGAGGAACACAACCAAACTGATAGAACTGAAGAATACACTACAGAACTTCATAACGCAATCACAAGTATTAGTGCAGAATAAACCAAGAGTAGGAAGAATCTCAGAGCTCAACGCTGTCTTTTTGAAATAAGCAAACAAGAATAGAGAAAAAAAGAGGATTCAAAAAAACGCAACTAGAAATGACAAGAGAAATATTACCACTGACACCACAGAAATACAAACTACTTTTGAAGAATATTACAAATACCTCTCTACACATAAACTAGAAAATCTAGAAGAAATGAATCAATTCCTGGACAGATAAACCTTCCTAAGACGAAACCAGAGAGAAATTGAATCCTTGGACAGACGAATAATGAGCTTTGAAATTAAGGTACTAATAGCCTACCAATAACAACAACAAAAAGAGGTCAGGACTAGACAGATTCACAGCTAAATTTTAAACAGATGTACAAAGAAGACACTGGTACCATTCCTACTGAAACTATTCCAAAATTTGAGGAGGAGGGACTTTTCCCTAATTCACTTCCATGAGATCAGCATCATCTTGATATCAAAACCTGGCAGAGATACAAAAACAAAAAAAGAAAACTTCAGGCCAATATATTTGATAAACATCATTGCAAAAATTCTCAAAAGATTATTTGCAAACCACATCCAACAGCACATCAAAAAGCTAATTCACCATGATCAAGTAGACTTCATCCTTCGGATGAAAAGTTGATTCAACATGTACAAATCAATAAATGTGATTCATCACATAAACAGAACTAAAGACAAAACCACATGATTATCTCAATAGATGCAGAAAAGGCTTTCAATAAAATTCAACACCTCTCTTATGTTAAAATCTCTCAATAAACTAGGTATTAAAGGAACATACCACAAAATAATAAGAGCAATTTATGACAAATCCATTGCCAACATCACACTGAATGGGCAAAAGCTGGAGACATTCCTCTTGAAAATCTGCACAAGACAACGATGTCCTGTGTCACCACTCCTTCAACATAGTATTGGAAGTTCTGGATAGGGCAATTAGGCAAAAAAAAAAAAAAAAAAAATCCAAACAGGAGGAATTCAAACTATCTCTGTTTGCAGATGAGATAACCCTATATCTAAAAAAAAAACCCCATAGTCTTGGCCTCAAACCTTCTCCAGCTTGTAAACAACTTCAGCAAAATTGTCTGATACAGCATCAATGTACAAAAATCACTAACATCTCTGTACACCAACAACAGCCAAACTGAGAGCCAAATCACGAATGAACTCCCTTTCACATTTGTCACATACACACAAAAATACCTAATAATACAGCTAACTAAGGAAGTGAAAGATTTCCACAAGGAGAACTACAAATCACTGCTCTAAGAAATTAGAGATGACACAAACATATGGTAAAACATTCCACACTCATGGATAGGGAGAATCAATATTGTTAAAATGTCCATACTGCCCAAACAAATTTATAGATTCAATGGTATGCTTACGAATCTACCAATTACATTCTTTACAGAACTAGAAAAGACTACTTTAAAATTCATATGGAAACGAAAAAAGCCCTAATAGCCAAGGTAATCCTAAGCAAAAAGAACAAAGCTGGAGGCATCAATTTACCTGACTTCAAACTACACTACAGAGCTATAGTAACCAAAACAACATGGTACTGGTAAAAACCAGATACATAAACCAATGGAACAGAATAGAGAACCAGATACATAGACCAATGGAACAGAATAGAGAACCCATAAATAAGACCACATATGTACAACCATCTGATCTTTGACAAATCTGACAAAGACAAGTAATGGGACAGAATTCCTATTCAATAAATGGTGCAGCAATAACTGACTAGTCATATGCAGAAGACTAAAACTGGATACAAATCCAAATTTCTGTAATTTAGGTAATAATTTGGCAAACCAGAGCAGTTTAATAATTTTGCCTGTATAAAAATAGCCATGTCTTTTTTTCTGATTCATCAGTGTTAAGTACAATACAAGTATATATTACCATTCTACATGGCTATGTTTTTCCTAGACTTACACAGGTTTACTGATAAATTAAACTAGCATTACTTAATGTTTAAGATTATAAAATATGCACATTTGCATTTAACCAAATTTAGTTATTATTCTGATGAACTATATTTCAATAGTATTTATGCTTTGTAGTATGTCAGCTTTCAGATAATTGTCTAGACCTTTAGGTAACTTAAAACTTTGGACTCATACTGAATTGAGTTAATCAGTGGATTTGCTGGATGCCTACATTATTTCTAAGTAAAATTAAACAGGCCTCACTAATTTTTTTATCTTTTATTTTATAGAGGTTTGTTCTCACTATGTTGCCAAGGCTCGGTCTCAAATTCCTGGGCTCAAGTGCTCCTCTCACCTTGGCATCACAAAGTGCTGGAATTACAAGTGTGAGCCATTGCACCTGACCCCAAAACTGTATCTTTAGGTCATAATAATATGCCCACTCTTGCCACTTTGAATGGCTGTATGTGGGAGGTGGGGTAACCTAAAAATGTTGTGTTATGAATATCCATGAGCTCTCGTAGTCTACTATATGCTCGTGTTGGCAGGCAATTCTCAGTTACCCATCCCTCAGTTTTCTTTGTGAAATAGAAAGCTACTTTGGTTAAAAATGATAATTAATGTAAATGTTGGAGACCATATTTAAGAACAATAGTTTTAGAGGAATATAATTGTGTATATGCTTCTGTTTCTTATGGACACAATTAATATTATTCTAAAGCAGCAGTTCTCAGAGGATTTTTGTTTTGTTTTTGTCTCCAAACTTCTTTATACTCTTTGTGATTGTTAATATTGAGTATCAACTTGATTGAATTGAAGAATGTATTGTTCCTGGGTGTGTCTGTGAGTGTTGCCAAGGCAGATTAACGTTTGATTGACTTTGAGAGGCCAGACTCACTCTCAATCCAGGTGGACACCATTTAATTAGCTGCCAGTATGACTAGGATAAGAGTAGGCAGGGGAACATGGAAGTACTAGACTGGCTTGAGTCTTCTGTCGTTCTCCCATGCTGGATGTCTTCCTGTCATTGAACATCAGACCCATGTTCTTCAGATTTTGGACTCTTGGACTTACATCAGTGATTTTCCAGGACTCTTAAGACTTCAGCCACAGACTGAAGGCAACACTATTGGCTGCCTTACTTTTGAGGTTTTGTGACCTGGAGTGGTTTCCTGTCTCTTAAGCTTTCAGACCTCCTATTGTGGAACTTCACTTTGTAATCATGAGTAATTCTTCTAATAAACTTTCTTTTATATATTCATCTATCCTGTTAGTTCTGTCCCTTTAAAGAACCCTAACTAATACACTTTTAAACTATATGAGGTCTCCAAGTAACATTGCTTTATGAGTTATTTCTTCAAATATTTCCCATATTAAAAATTGAATCTAAGAGAAATTTAATTGCTTTTTTATTGATTCATTTGAGTTATCAATGATGAATGTATTGCATATTAATAACATCTTAGTAATATTATGAAATTACTTCTGACTTTACAGACCTTCTGAAATAAAGTACAGTGTATGTTCCAGAAAATGAAAGAGCATAGTGAAAGTGTAAACTTGGAAGGTAATTTTTGTTTGACTTGTTTATAATTCCTGGGTCTGAAAACCTATTAAATGTTTTAATATCTCAGCAAAGTTTTCTCAATTTTGATGGGCTCATTTATTTTGTTTGCTATTTATTGCCTGTAACCTAGATGGCAAAGATTTTGTGTCTTACTAAAATAATTCTCTGTGCTTTATGTTGATTTTATACATTTTTATAAGACATACCATTTTATTTTAACTGTTTTTAAGTGTACAATAAGAGGGCATGTTTTTTAACTATATAATTTTTGGGAGTATTCATTTCCTCAAGCATTTATTCTTTGTGTTACAAACAATCCGTTTACACTCTTTATTTTAAAATGTACAATTATGTCATTATTTACTCTATTGTGCTTGCTTCGGCAGCCCATATACTAAGGTTGGAATGCTGCAGAGAGAATTAGTGTAGTCTCTGTGCAATGATGACATGCAACTCCATGAAGCATTGAATATTTTTAATTTGAAATCTTTTTTGAGATGGTCGAAATACAAACAGCTCCAGTCTGCAGCTCCCAACTAGATAAACACAGAAGGTGGGTGATTTCTACATTTCCAACTGAGGTATCTGGCTCATCTTATTGGGACTGGTTAGACAGTGGGTGCAGCCGATGGAGGGCAAGATGAAGCAGGGTGGGGTGTTACCTCACCAGGAAGTGCAAAGCGTCAGGGAACTCCCTCCTGTAGCCAAGGGAAGCCTTGAGGGACTGTGCTGTGAGAAACTGTGCACTCTGGCCCAGATACTATGCTTTTCCCATGGTCTTTGCAACCAGCAGATGAAGAGATTCCCTCTGGTGCCTATGCCACCAGAGCTCTGGGCTTCAAGCACAAAACTAGGCAGCCATTTGGGCAGATACTGAATTAGTGGCAGGAGTTGTCTTTGATACCCCAGGAACCCCTGGAGAGCCAGCAAGACAGAACTGTTCACTTCCCTGGAAAGGGGACTGAAGCCAGGAAGCCAAGAGGTCTAGCCCAGTGGATCCCACCCCCCACAGAGCCCAGCAAGCTAAGATCCACTGGCTTGAAATTCTCACTGCCTGCGTGGCTGTCTGAAGTCAACCTGGGATGCTCTAGCTTGGTGGAGGGAGTGGCATCTGCCATCACTGAGGCTTGAGTAGGCAGTTTCCCCCTCACGGTGTAAACAAAGCTGCCAGGAAGTTTGAACTAGGCTAAGCCCACTGCAACTTGGCAAAGTTGCTGTAGCCAGACTGCCTTTCTAGATTCCTCATCCCTGGGCAGAGCATCTCTGAAAGAAGAGACAGCAGCCCCAGTCAAAGGCTTGTAGATTAAACTCCATCTCTTTGAGACAGAGCACCTGGGAAAAGGAGCAGTTGTGAGCACAGCTTCAGCAGACTTAAATATTCCCGCCTACTGGCTCTGAAGAGAGCAGTGGCTCTCCCTGCACTGTGCTTGAGCTCTGCTAAGGGACAGATTGCCTCCTCAAGTGGGTCCCTGACCCCCGTACCTCCTAACTGGGAGACACTTCCCATCAGGGGTCAACAGACACTTCATACAAGAGAGCTCTGGCTGGCATTTGGTGGGTGCCCCCTCTTGGGACGAAGTTTTCAGAGGAAGGAACAGGCAGCAATCTTTGCTGTTCTGAAGCCTCCGCTGGTGAAATAGGCAAACAGGGTCTGGAGCAGACCTCCAGGAAACTCCAGCAGACTTGCAGCAGAGGGGCCTGACTGTTAAAAGGAAAACTAACAAATAGAAAGGAATAGCATCAATATCAACCAAAAAGATGTCCACATAGAAACTCTATCTGAAAGTCACCAACATCAAAGACCATAGGTAGATAAATCCATGAAGATGATAAAAAAGCAGGTGCAAAAAGGCTGAAAATTCAAAAAACTAGAACACCTCTTTTCCTCCAAAGGAACACAACTCCTTGCCAAGAAGGAAACAGACTGAACGGAGAATGAGTTTAAGGAATTGACAAAAGTAGGCTTCAGAAGGTGGGTAATAACAAACTCCTCCAAGCTAAAGGAACATGTTCTATCCCAATGCAAGAAACGTAACAACCTTGAAAAAAAAGTTACAGGAATTGCTAACTTGAAAAACCGGTGTGGAGGAAGAACATAAAATGACCTGATGGAGCTGAAAAACACAGCATGAGAACTTCATGAAGCATACACAAATATCAATAGCCAAGTCAATCAAGCAGAAGAAAGGATATCAGTGATTGAAGATCAACTTAATTAAATAAAGCATAAAGACAAGAGTAGATAACAAAGAATGAAAAGAAAGAAACAAAGCCTCCAAGAAGTATGGGAGTATGTGAGAAGACAAAACCTATGCTTGGTTGGTGTACCTGAAAGTGATGAGGAGAATGGAACCAAGTTGGAAAACACACTTCAGGATATTCCCCAGGAGAACTTCCCTAACCTAGCAAGACAGGCCAACATTCAAATTCAGGAAATACAGAGAGCACCACAAAGGTACTCCTCGAGAAGAGCAACCTCAAGACACATAATTGTCAGATTCACCTAGGTTAAAATGAAGAAAAAAATGAAGAAAAAAATTTTAAGGGCAGCCAGACCCACGAGAAAAGCCCATGAGACTAACAGTAGATCTTTTTGCAGAAACCCTACAAGCCAGAAGAGAATGGGGGGACAATATTCAACATTCTTAAAGAGAAGAATTTTCAATCCAGAATTTCATAACCAGCCAAGCTAATCTTCATAAGCGAAGAAGAAATAAAATCCTTTACAGACAAGCAAATGCTGAGAGATTTTGTCACCACCAGGCCTGCCTTACCAGAGCTCATAAAAAAAAAAAAACCACTCAACACGAAAATAAAACCAGTACCAGCCACTGCAAAAACATACCAAATTGTAAAGAAAATTGACACTATGAAGAGACTGCATCAACTAATGAACAAAATAACCAGCTAGCATCATAATGACAGGATTAAATTCACACATAACAATATTGACCTTAGGTGTGAACAGGTTAAACGTCCCAATTAAAAGACACAGACTAGCAAATTGAATAAAGAGTAAAAAATCATCAGTGTACTGTATTCAGGAGACCCATCTTACACGCAAAGACATACAGGAGTAAAATAAAGAGATGGAGAACTATTTACCAAGCAAATGGAAAGAAAAAAAAAGCAGGGGTTGCAATCCTAGTCTCTGATAAAACAGACTTTAAACCAACAAAGATATAAAAAAGACAAAGAGGGGCATTACATAATGGTGAAGGGATCAATGCAACAAAAAGAGCTAACTATCCTTAATATATATGTACCCAGTAGAGGAGCACTCAGATTCATAAAGCAAATTCTTAGAGACCTACAATGAGACTTAGACTTTCACACAATAATAGTGAGAGATTTTTAACACCACACTGTCAATATTAGATAGTTCAATAAGACAGAAAATTAACAAGGATATTCAAGACTTGAACTCAGCTCTGGACCAAGACGACCTAATAAACATCTACAGTACTCTCCATCCCAAATCAACAGAATATACATTCTTCTTAGCACTACATTTCACTTATTCTAAAATTGACCACATATTGGAATTGGAAGTAAAACACTCCTCAGTAAATGCAAAAAAAAAAAAAAAAACACCTAGGAATAATAAAAATAAGTCTCTCAGACCACAGTACAATCAAATTAGAAGTCAGGGTTAAGAAATTCACTCAAAACCGCACAACTACATGGAAGCTGAACAATCTGCCCCTGAATAACTACTGGGTAAATAACAAAAGTAAAGCAGAACTAAATAAGTTATTTGAAACAAATGAGAGCAAAGACACAGAATCTCTGGGACACAGCTAAAGCAGTGTTCAGATGAAAATTTATAGCACCAAATGCCCACAAGAGAAAGCAGAAAGATATAAAATTGACACCTCACATTGCAATTGAAAGAACTATAGAAGCAAGAGCAACCAAATTTAAAAGCTAGCAGAAGGCAAGAAATAACTAAGATCAGAGCAGAACTGAAGGAGATAGAAACAGGAAAGACCCTTTGAAAAAATCAATGAATCCAGGAACTGGTTTTTTGAAAACATCAATAAAATACAGACACCACCGACAGACAAATAAAAAAGAAAAAAGATAAGAATCAAATAGACAATAAAAAAATAATAGAGGGGATATCACCACTGATTCCACAGAAATACAAACAACCATCTGAGAATACCATAAACACCTCTATGCAAATAAACTAGCAAATCTAGAAGAAATGGATAAATTCCTGGACACATCCACCCTCCCAAGACTAAATCAGGAAAATGTCGAATCCCTAAATAGACCAATAACAAATTCTTAAATTGAGGCAGAAATTAATAGCCTATCAACTTAAAGAAAACCCAGGACCAGATGAATTCACAGCCGAATTCTGCCAGAGGTAGGAAGAGGAGCTGGTACAATTTCTTCTGAAACTACTCCAAACAATAGAAGAAGAGGGACACCTCCCTAACTCATTTTATGAGGCTAGCATCATCCTGATACCAAAATCTGCTGATGGTTAGAAAGAATCAATATCGTGAAAATGGCAATACTGCCCAAAGTAATTTATAGATTCAATGCTATTCCCATCAAACTACCATTGACTTTCTTCACAGAATTAGAAAAAAATACTTTAAATTTCATATAGAACCAGAAAGAGCCTGAATAGCCAAAAAAAATTCTAAGAAAAAAAAAAAACTGGAGGCATCATACTACCTGACATCAAACCAAAACTCAAGGTTACAGTAACCAAAAGAGCAAAACAACATGGTACTGGTACCAAAACAGATATATAGAACAATAGAACAGAACAGAGGCCTCAGAAATAACACCACACATCTACAACCATCTGATCTTTGACAAACCTGACAAAAACAAGCAATGGGGAAAGGATTTCCTATTTAATAAATGGTGTTGGGAAAACTGTCTAGCTATATGCCAGAAAGCTGAAACTCGATCCCTGCCTTACACCTTATACAAAAATTAGCTCAAGATGGATTAAAGACAAAAACCTAATACTTAAAGCCATAAAAACTCTAGAAGAAAACCCAGGCAATACTATTCAGGACATAGGCATGAGCAAAGCCTTTATGACTCAAACACCAAAAACAATGGCAACAAAAACCAAAACTGACAAATAGGACCTAATTATACCAAAGAGGTTCTTCACAGCAAAGGAAACTATCATTAGAGTGAACAGGCAGCTTACAAGAATGGAAGAAAATTTTTGCAATCTACCCATCTGACAAAGATCTAACATCCAGAATCTACAAAGAACTTAAACAAATTTATGAGGTAAAAACAAACCTCATCAAAAAGTGGGCAAGGAATATGAATACACACTTCTCAAAAGAAGGCATTTATGTGGCTAATAAACATATGAAAAAAGCTCATCATCACTGGTCATTAGAGAAATGCAAATCAAAACCACAATGAGATGCCATCTCACACCAGCTAGAATGGCAATAATTAAAAAGTCAGGAAACAACATATGCTGGTGAGGTTGTGGAGAAATAGAACACTTTTACACTCTTGGAGGGAGTGTACATTAGTTCAAGCCTTGTGGAAGACAGTGTGGTAACTTCTCAAGGATCTGAACCAGAAATACCATTTGACCCAGCAATCCTATTACTGGGTATATACTAAAGGAGTATAAATCATTCTACTATAAAGACACATGCACGTGTATGTTTATTGCAGCACTGCTCACAATAGCAAAGAGTTGGAACCAACCCAAATCCTCATCAATAATAGACTGGGTAAAGAAAATATGGCACATATATGCCATGGAATACTATGCAGCCATAAAAAGGATAAGTTCATGTCCTTTGCAGGGGACATGGATGAGGCCGAAAACCATCATTTTCTGCAAGCTAACACTAGAACAGAAAACCAAATACGGCATGTTCTCACTCTTAAGTGGAAGTTGAACACATGGACACAGGAAGGGGAGCATCACACACTGGGGCCTGCTGGGCGTCAGGGACTAGGGGGAGGGCTAACATTAGGAGAAATACCTAATGTAGATGACAGGTTGATGGGTGCAGCAAACCATTATGGCACGTATATACTTATGTAACAAAACTGCACGTTCTGCTTATGTATCTCAGAACTTAAAGCATAATGATAATAATAACTTTTTTGAAAAAGTTATTATTGACTATAGTCACCCTGTTGCGCTATCAAATGGTAGGTCTTATTTATCCTTTCTATTTTTTTTTTTGTACCATTAACCATCCCCCGCCTTCCCACAGCTTCCCAGTACCCTTCCCAGCCTCTGATAAGCATCCTTGTACTATGTTTATGAGCTTAATTGTTTTGATTTTTAGATACCACAAATAAATGAGAACATGCAATGTTTATCTTTCTGTGTCTGGATTATTTCACTTAACATAATGATCTACAGTTCTATTCATGTTGTTGCAAATGACAGAATCTCACTCTTTTTTATGGCTGAATAGTGCTCCATTGTGTGCTTTATGTTGACTTTATAACATCTTTGCTTATTTTCTCATAAAGGAAGTGCTAAGGTTCCTTATAGTCATGTCTGTTCTTATTTTTAAATTTGGTATTGTCACTTTCAAATAGGGAGAGAAGTATTATTTCTCAGGCATCCGTGATTTATCTTAAGTGTTCAAATTTCATGAACACTTTTGATTTTTGCCTTCAAAAACTAAATTCTTAAATGTAAAATAAACTAAAATAAAATGTGGGGATATGCTTTACATCTAAAACTATCTTCAACATTTTCAAGAAGGTAAACTCACAAAGGATCTGTTTCTTTTAACTTGTAAATGCGGAGGGCTAGAAATAATACAATTTATTTAATATATTACAGTTAATGAATTGTATAGAATACTTATCAAATCAAAAATGTTTAGCTTTCCCTAGGTTTAATTTGTATGAATAAAATACTATTAATAAAGTATTATGGAAACTGTGTGCTTAATTGGAAGTCTCTGGAGATTTGTAAATGCTTCCACTTTTCACAATAGATTTTAATCTCAGGGAAATCTTTGAAATAGTACTTAAAAGTTATGTCGAGTTTTCTTATATTTATGACTCATGAAAGTGCTTTATCTGATGTTAGGCAACAGTATAAAGTATTATTTAAAATGTTTATTTTGTCACAATCTTACTTCTTTAATGAGAACCTAGGATCTTCTTTCTAGGCCAGTGGTTCTCAACTGGGGGATTCACGCCACTTACCTATTGAATTTTATTATAATACCGATATTTAGGTTCTACTCTCTACTTGATGCTTTACTGGTTCTCTTTACTTGATGTTTTATATATATATTATCTGTATATTCATATTATGTTTTATATTTTATGATATGTATCAGGATTATAATATGCTATGTCTCAGTACTTTCTTTGCAAAAAATGTTTATCCATTTTTATAAATCGGATGTTTCATTATGTTCTTTGAAAATAGACTTAAGCATTATCTTTGTGGACACTTTGTTTAAAACTTTTTGGCTTGACTTTATTATCTCATTTTGCACACCAAGGAAGCAATTATATTTCCTTGTCAGTTAGATTATTCATCTATAATTTTTCATCAGGTCTTTCACTCTTGAAAATTGTCAGTAATAAATTAGCCAAAGCAGCTTTAAGCCACTGTTACTTACAGATAATTATTGTTTTACTCTGATGCGTTCCTGAACATTCTGCAATCAGCTACAGTTCGGAATTCTTGTCTTCAACTAAGTAGTGTCTCAGAGCCCTAAGGACTGCGCCAGAGACTTCAAAGTGTTGATACTTCAAAGAATATTCTTGGGTACTTCTGATGACATCCTGTCAACAACTTTAAAACTGTATCAGTGGGTTGAATCAAGATTTTCAGAACTTTTCAGCTGTGAGGCAGATGGGTTCATGAGAGTACAAATCCAAGATGCAGAGGAACAGGAATTAAATGGAACTGAATAAACTAATGAAGGATGATCGCAAGTCATTAGAAAAGAACTGCTTAATGCTTAATGGATAAATATAAAAGCATAGTTCTGTTTCAGGGACTGTGAGAAACAGGGAGTTTGTCGTAGCACTGATTTTAATGCTTATATAAGTTTCTTCAGTGGCCCTGATGGCAAGACTAAGGAATAGGAATAGTTGAATTAATCCTAATTAATGTTTTTTCTAGATTATATTTTGATCAGGATAGCCTCAGAAGAAAGATAAGAGGAAAAGAATCCATGGTAGCTAATGAAAGAGAGGTTGATTTCATGTACTATGAAGTCTAGTTTCATCTATTTCTCATCTCCACATCCACCTCTGATTGTTTTGAAGCAAATCTCAGAATTATATATCACATGTGAATAATTATTTATTTCTAAAAGGTAAGAACTATATTTAAAATATTTGTTGAAATTATGTTAAATAAGCAAAAATGTCATATGACTGTCACACTTAAAATTTCATCAATCCTTAAAATTACCAAATATCCAATGTTGAATTTCCAGTTATCTCATAACTATCATAATATTCTTTTAGCAGCTGTTTGTTTGAATCAAGATCCAAATAAGGTCCTGACATTAGGATTGGTTGATAAACTCATGTCTGTTTTAATTTCTAAGTTTCTTCTCCAGTTTTTCCTTTTGTAATGCATTTGTTGAAGAAACTAGGTAATTTGTGTTAGAAAATTTTCTAATGTCTGAATTTTGATTATTGCATCTCAGAGTTAACATTTACATTTCACTGTCCCCTTCATTTCCCATAAATAGCTAGTTGGGTCCAAAGGCTTGATCAGATTCAGGTATGACTTTTTTTTAGGAGGGGTAGGAATACTTCATTGGGTGGTGTTGCCTATTATATGTGTGGTTGTTTCTTTCTGAGATGTTTGTAGCAGTTGATGTAAAATGTGTAGATGCATTAATTAATTGGGGTTGCAAAACGGTGATAACCTAATTGTAACATTCCTTCTTAATTGATTATCTGGACTACTTCTATAAAGGGAAACTTCACCTGATCAACTATTTGGTTACCATAAGATACATATAATATTCTGGACAGGCAAGACAAGTGTTGAAGTTTTCCCTTTACCAAGATTCAAAATGGTATTGTTCACTAGCAGCTTTCAATGATGAACAGTTCATTTACTTAAACCTTCATTATTATTAGAATGATTAATATGTTTAGTCCATGACAGTTATTATCTTTATGGGTGCTTAAATTGTTCCTTTTTGACCTGTAGTAGTCTGTTCAAGTTGGCTCCTAAGTTTTTTTGACATGGCCCCCCACTAGTCCAATAATAGCTTTTTTATTTTCTGATATGACAAGGTGTTCCAGGCTCATCTTGTACATTTTCTGCACCAAACCTTGAATTTCAGCAAGTAACACTGCTTCATTTTAGAGCAAATGGGTTTTTCAAGATCACAATCAGAGTACTAGGAGTGCTCTTTGTTTCTGGGATGGTCATTACTTTTAGGTATTTTCAGTGGACAAAGATAGAACTTGTTTAAAAGATAAAATACTTTATGAGTTCATACTGACACTAAAGTTCAAATCCCACACCACAAGTTTTAAATTAACCTTTTTGATCTTACATCTGTATCTGTTTTCTTCAATGTTGTGAATCTCAATTCTCAGTCACCAGGAATAACATAAATAAGAGCTGTGTGAATTTCATTTTCTTGGACTGCATTGTTCACTTCTCTAGTGCATGTATAAAAAGGTGGTTAATTTTCCCATTGTTAAAAGCACTTTTATATGTTAGAAATATTCACCTTTTGTTGGAAATTGTTTTTCTAATTTTGCCATGATATTTTTCTTTGCTTATGGAGCACCTTCTGTCATGCAAATTAAAAAATATAATAAAATTTATCTATCTTTTCTCTATGGCTTTCAGATTTCAAGTCATAGTTAGGAAAGTTTTTCCTGTTCCTAAGTTGTAATGTAATTTACCCATATTTTTTTTAGTATATGTATGTTTTCATTTTTCACACTGAAATCATTTTATCTATTGTAAATTTGTCTTATTGTATGGTTTGAGAAATAGATACAATGCTTTCTTTTCTCCAAGTGACTTTTTAGTTATTCCTGTGCCGGTTATTAAGAGGTTTATATTTTCTTTACTGACTTCAACTGTAGCCTGAACAGAAAGGTGTAGATGGCCTGTCTGTACCCCTTTACCCTTTATCACTTCAGTGCATGTCTCCAAAACTTCCAATTACCACCAACTTCCTTTCTTTACCTGAGGTGTTTTCTCTTTCTACCAGAACCCATTTTGCCCACACGTGGTGGGCAATAGGTACTTGGAAACTAACCCACCACAAAAGCAGCCTGCAACTCATGACTAATAAAAGTTGGTCACAAAATAAGCCTTAGGAGGGATAACCCTGAGGCACGTGTTCTGTCCAGAATTACTAGCAGAAGTAAGCTCTAAAATACACACAGAGGTAACTTGCTTGATGATAAACCCTTTATTGGCAACATTTTTTTTTTCTGTTTCACTTTCTTACTCCCTCATTGGTATTTGCTAGGATTACCATGTTGTAGTCCTGCTTACGACCATGCTCCCAAGGTTTTGGGTTGGCACAACCCTAAGGCTCCACAAGCTGGTCTTGAACCCAGACTTATCTCAATTGTCAAACTTACTTGAACTCTAAATCCCCATTTCAGGAGCTCCTTCTGGGGAAACCCAAACTAAGACCATACTTTATCATGTACTATATTTGCATATTGTAATCAAATTTTCTACCATTTTCCATTAGTCTGTGTGTTTATTCATGCTCCAATACCATACTGCTTTAGTTACAGAGGCTTTATGATGAGTATTAAAATCTAGCACTAACAGCTTTCCTTGCTCTTTTGTCTCAGGGTTTCCCTAGCTATGTTTCCATTTTTTTTTTTTTTCCTGTGAACTTTGTAATTACCTTTTCCAGCTTTGGGAAAAAGAAAAAAACTTATGGCATTATATTGAGAGTGCATTAAATTAATAATTTTAAAGTGATTGAATTATTATTATTTTCTTTCTTTCTATCTGTATTAGTCAGCTTGGGCTGCTATAAAAAAATACCATAGACTGAGTGGCTCAAACAACAGACATATGTTTCTCACAGTTCTGGAGACTGGGAAGTCCAAAATCAAAGTCACAGCTGATTCAGTTACCAATGACGGCCATCTTCCTGATCTGCAGCAACGGCCTTCTCTCTGTGTTCCCATTTGGTGTAGAGAGAGATCTCTCCTTTCCTCTTCTTATAAAGCTGCTGCTAATTCCATCATGAGGGCTCTATCATTTTTGATCCCATGTTACTCTAATTACTTCCCAAAGATCCCATCTCTAAATACCATTACATTTGGGATTTGGGCTTTGAATAGGAATTGTGGGGGGGGAACACAATTTAGTCCATAGCATTCTACCCCTAGTCCTCCCCAAATTTATATTTATGTCTTTCTCACGTGCAAAATGCATTCATTTCATCCTAATAACCCCAGAAGTCTTAACTCATACCTGTATCAGCTCTTAAGTCCAAAGTCTCATCTAAATATCACCTAAATCAGTTACAGGTAAAATTTGAGGTACAAGTAATTCTGACGCAAAATTTTCCTCCAGCTGTGAGCCTGAAAAACTTGACAATTTAAGTGCTTTCAAAATAAGTGGTGAGACAGGCATGGGATAAACATTCCTATTTCAAAGGGAGATATGGGAAGAAAGAAAGTCATGGTGGGTTCCAAACAAGACCAAAATTTAACAACGTAAATTCTACTAGATCTTAAGGCTGAGAATATTCCTCCTTGGTTTATTGTTTTGCCTTCCAGACCTACCAGGGTTGTAGTCCTGCTTGCTAGGCTCTGCTCAGTAGAGGTCATGCTCCCGAGGTTCTGGGTTACCACAACCCTAAGGCTCCACAAGCTGGTCTTGACCCCAGATTTATCTCAATTGTCAAACTTACTTGAACAAAATTGTTCAAAGTAGTTACATGATTTGAAAATAGTTCCTCTATTTTAATGTTTATATCCACTTTGTAATTTCTAATTTGAGCGTTCTCTATTTCATATTTGATTCAGTTAACTCTCTGGTTAACTGTTTGGTTAATTTTTTAAAATTTTTAAAATTTTTAAATTTCAGATTTAGGGGTACATATACATGTTTGTTATATAGGTAAATTGTGTTTTCCAGGGGTTTGATGTACAAATTATTGCATTACCAAGATAATTAACATAGTACTTGATAAGTAGTTTTTCAATTATCTCTCCTGTCACCCTCCACGCTCAAGGAGGCTTCTGTTTCTGTCGTTGCCTTCTTTATGTAAATAGGTACTGAATGTTAATCTTCCTCTTGTAGGTGAGAACATGCAGTATTTTGTTTTCTGTTCCTGCATTAGTTCACTTAGGATAATGGACTTTTAGCTCCAACCATGTTGCTCTAACAGAAATGGTTTCATCTTTTTTATGGTTGCGTGGTATTCCATAATGTATATGTACCACATTTTCTTCATCCAGTCTACCACTGATGGACATTTCAGTGGATTCCATGTCTTTGCTATTGCAAATAGTTCTGCAATGAATGTAAGTGTACATGGGTCTTTATGGTGGGGCAATTTATATTCCTTTGGGCTTGTACCCAATAATAGAATTGCAGGGTTTAATAATTATTATACGTTCTTTGAGAAATCATGAAACTGCTTTCCACAGTAGCTGAACTAATTTCCATTCCCACCAGAAGTGTATAAGCTTTTTGAATCTGAGTGCTCTTGTGTTTGGTGTGCATATATTTAGGATAGTTAAGTCTTCTTGTTATGTAATGTCTTTCCTTGTATGTTTTGATCTTTCTGATTTAAAGTCTGTTTTGTTTGAAATTAGAATAGCAATCCCTGCTTTTTCTGTTTTCCATATCCTTGTTAGATTTTTCTTCATCTCTTTCCTTTGAGTCTGTGGATGTCATTGCATGTATGATGGGTCTCTTGAAGATACTATACTGTTGGGTCTTGCTTCTTTATCCAACTTGCTACTCTGTGCCTTTCACTTGGGACATTTAGCTCATTTACATTGAAAGTTAGTATAGATATATGTGAATATGATCCTGCCAGCCTGTTTTTAGCTGGTTATTATGCAAACTTGTTTGTGTGTTTGCCTTATAGTTTCAATGGACTGTGCTTAAGTATATTTTTCTATACTTTCGTATACATATATATATATATATTTTTTTTTTTTAGACAGGGTTTCACCATGTTGGTCAGGCTGGTCTTGAACTCCCGACCTCAGGTGATCCGCCCGCCTTGGCCTCCCAAAGTGCTTGGATTACAGGCGTGAGCCACCACGCCCGGCCTATACTTTTGTATACTAAGTAAATTTTGTATACTTAACTAACAGTCTCCCTCCCCCCCCCCCCATATTTAGCACTTCTGTCAGGACCTCTTGTAAGACATGTCTGGTGATAACTAATTCCCTTAACATTTGTTTGTCTAAAAAGGATTTTATTTCTCCTTCACTTATAAAGCCTAGCTTGGCTGGACATAGGATTTTTGGTTGAAAGTTGTTTTCTTTAAGAATGTGGAATATAGGATCCTAATCTCTTCTGGCTTATAGTTATTCTACTGAGAGGTTTTCTGTTAGCCTGAGAAGTTTCATTTGTATTAGACCTTCCCCTTCTCTCTAGCTGCCTTTAACACTTTTTCTTTTATTTTGGTCTTGGGGGAATCTGTTTACTATGTGTCTTGGGGGATGGTCTTGTGTAATATTTCACAGGGATTCTCTGCATTTTCTGAATTTAAGTGTTGACCTCTCTAATGAGGTTGGAGAAGTTTTCATGAATGATATCCTGAAATATGTTTTGCAAGTTGCTTGTCTTTCTCTCCCCCTCTTTCAGGGACACCAATGAGTCATAGAGTTCGTCGCATTACACAATCTCATATTTCTCAGAAGTTTTATTCATTCTTCTTTATTTTTTATGTTGGTCTAAGTTATTTTAGGAAGCCAGTCTTTGAATTCTGAGATACTTTCCTCACATTTGCTGATTCTGCTATTAATACTTGTGATTGTATTCTATAATTCTTAAAATGAATTTTTAAGCTCTATGGGTTCCTTTGGTTCTTTCTTGAAGTGGCCATTTTGTCTTTTATTTCCTATATTATTTTACTTTATTCCTTAGAATTATTGGTTTGGGTTTTGACTTTATCCTGAATGTTGATAATCTTTATTTTTATTTATATTCCTACTACTATTTGTGTCATTTCAGCCTGGTTAAGAAGAACCATTTTTGGGTTACTAGTGCAGTTGTTTGGATTTAAAATGACACTCTGGCTTCTTGAGTTGCCGTGTTCTCACACTAGTTCTTTCTAATTTTTGTGGGCTAATGTTTCTTCAGTCTTTGAAGTTGCTGTCCTTTGGATATTTTTTTAAATCCTGTTTGGTGTCCTTGGGTGTTTGATTGTGGTATAAGTTGTGCTTATTCAACTGGCTTCATTTCTGGAAGATTTTAGGAAACCAAGGCTTAGCTTAGGACTCCTGGGCTGTGGTGGGGTGCATGCTTGTCAACTGTGCTGGTGGGCATGGTTGTGCTGGCCTCCATGTGGGCATTCACAGTGATGACAGTGGTGGTTCTGCACATGATGAGGTGGGGCCTTAGCATATGTGCATGTGTTCACCCTGGTGATGGTGTCAGCTTGGTGTACAGAGCTGTTGAGTTCAGGGCTGGTCCTCTCCATGCACTCATTCTTGCTGGAGGCAGTGGTGGTACAGGATGGGGTGAAGGACCCCCTGAGTTCCATGTGGAGATTCATACCAGTAGCAGTGTTAGCATGGGGGTGAGGCACTGATGGCTATGGGGCTGAAGCTATCCAACAGTCAGGCACACTCTGTCAGCACAGAAGCTATAATGCAGGCCCTCAGGAGGCACCCAGGCTGGGTATCCAAGGCTGCACTGCAAACAACCATGTTCAGGCTGAGGCCCTAGGAGAGGCCAGCAGACAGGGTTGTGCACAGGTTGGACCTCCCCTCATCTCATGTACAAGATTTTCCTGCTCGGTTTCATTCCAACAGTCACCCTGAGGCTAAAGTCTCTGAGGGGAGCAAGATGAGCTTTGGGGGATGGGCATCCCTAGCTGTGCTCCACTACAGATGCTGCCACACTAAAACCCCATCAATTGGAGTTCTGCTCCTACCACCTCCCTAAGCAAATCTCCCTGGGAACTCAAGTGTCTGTGGGGGTTGTGGGATTTCCAGCTGTCAAGATTCCTGATACCCGTGGGAAGAATCTGTCATTCTTTGCCTGCTCAACTCACCCCTTCCTCAGGAGTCAATGAGGGCCAGGAATGAGTCCTGGTGTGTGGTAACCCTGTGCAGGGTTTCTAGCTTTTCCTCCCTTAGCCCACCGTCTATTTCTTTTTTTCATCCACTCTCAATGCCTTCCCTCCAAATATTTGCTTAGAGTGTGCCAGTCTTCCTGTTGTTCTTCCAGATGTTCCTCCTGATTGTGTCTAGTCAGTCATCTTGCCTCTCTTTTCTAGCTTTTTGAAATGTGTTTAATTAATTTATTTTTAATTTTTATTGATGTTGGTGTTTTTACATAGGTTTTTATTTTTTTCTTCTTTTTTTTAAAATTTTACTTTAGGTTCTGGGGTACATGTGCAGGTCATGCAGGGTTGTTGCATAGGTGCATACTGTGTCCGGCATTTCTCCCCATGTTATCCCCTCCCCACCCTTTCCACCTCCTGTTGTCCCTCCCCTAGCACCCACAACTGCTCCAGTGTGTGCTGCTCCTCTCACTGAGTCCACGTGTTCTCGTGGTTCAACACCTGCCTATGGGTGAGAACATGCGGTGTTTGGTTTTCTGTTCTTGTGTCAGTTTGCTGAGAATGATCGTTTCCAGATTAATTGAAGTCCCTACAAAGAAACAAACTCACTGTTTTTTATGGCTGCATAGTATTCCATGGTGTATATGTGCCACATTTTCTTCGTCCAGTCTATCATTGATGGGCATTTGGGTTGGTTCCAGGTCTTTGCTATTGTAAACAGTGCTGCAATGAATATATGTGTACACGTCTTTATAGTAGAATGATTTATAGTTCTTTGGGTATATACCCAGTAATGGGATTGCTCGATCAAATGGAATTTCTATTTTTAGATCCTTGAGAAATCGCCACACTGTCTTCCACAATGGTTGAACTAATTTACACTCCCACCAACTGTGTAAGAGTGTTCCTATTTCTCCACATCCTCTCCAGCATATGTTGTCCCCAGATTTTTTAATGTTTGCCATTCTAACTGGCGTGAGATGGTATCTCAATGTGGTTTTGATTTGCATTTCTCTAATGACCAGTGATGATAAGCATTTTTTCATATGTTTGTTGGCTTCTTATATGTTTTCTTTTGAAAAGTGTCTGTTTATATCCTTCACCCACTTTTGAATGGGGTTGTTTTTCTCTTGTATATCTGTTTTAGTTCTTCGTAGATTCTGGATATTAGCCCTTTGTCAGATGTGTAGACTGCAAAAACTTTTTCCCATTCTTTTGGTCGCTAGTTGGCTCTAATGATGGTTTCTTTTGCTGTACAGAGCTCTGAATTTTAATTAGATCCCATTTGTCTATCTTGGCTTTTGCTGCTATTGCTTTTGGTGTTTTAGTCATGAAGTCCTTGCCTATGCCTATGGCCTGGATAGTTTTGCCTATGTTTTCTTCTAGTGTTTTTATTGTGTTAGGTTTTATGTTTAAATCATTAATCCATCTGGAGTTAATTTTAGTGTAAGGTGACAGGAAGGGATCCAGTTTCTGCTTTCTGCATCTGGTTAGCCGTATAGGATTCAATATTTCATGTTTTCTTTATTATTAAATTTAGTGCATTATGTCATTTTACTATCTATTTCCTACTTGACTAAAAGGTTGTTTAGTACTATGCTTTATCTTAATTTTCTAGGTGGAAAAATCATTTTTTGGTGGTGTGAGGACTGTTAATTTTTTGTTTTATTGTATTATAGTCAAAGAATACAGTTTGTATAAAATTTATTCTTAGAAATTGATTGAGATTTTCTTTGAGGCTAAAATATGGGTAGTTTTTGTGCATGATTTATGGTTATTTGAAAAGAAAGTACATTTTCTATAAGTGTGGTTTTTAAGTTGAAGTTATATTTAATATATTTCATTGATTATCCCACTTAATTCTTCCGTATTGTCACTATATTTTCCACTTGATTTGTACTGAACAGAATGAGGTGTATTAAAGTCCTCTATTATTAATTCTTCTATTGTTTTTTGTATCCCTTATAGTTTCTGTTTTATTAAATTGTTGCTGCTATTGTGTGCACAAATAATAATAATAGTAATAATAAAGATAACTATCATAACATTGTGAATTTTAGTTACATTGTAAATCATCCTTGTTCTTTTTGAGACTTTTTGTTCTGAATTAGGTGTCAAAATTGTGAGTCTTGCTTTGTCGGTATTTTATTTCTATTTACCTGATATTACTCTATACAATTTTTTTGTTTGTTTTCTACCTTTCCCTCTCTATCCTTTCCTTGTGGTGTTTCAATTATGTGTATATAGATTGAAATAATCCTACAGCACACTGATTCTCTGTTCATTTTTTTAAAGTTTTTTTCTCTGTGTTTTATTTTTATAGTTTCTATAGCTGTGTAATTAAGGTTTTACTGGGTTTTCCCTCCCTGCAGTTCACCTTGGAAACACTGAAGGCTTTATGCTGCATTTGTCAAAACTCCTAGAACCCTACACTATAAATAAATAACTTTTCTGTATGTAAATTTTACGGGAAATTATAGGGTCATCTTATTTGTTTTCCTTCTCTGAGGGATCACGGTCTTTTGTTGCCTGATGCCTCAAATCTTGGAAACTATTATTTCATATGCTTTGATCATTAATTTAGTAGTTTCATGTAGGAGAGTAAATCTCCTCTCCTACTTCATCTTGGCCCAAAATGGAAATTATCTATGTACATTTCAAAATCAGCTTGATAGTATCTACAAAACCTTGCTGGAATTTTCATCAACTGCATTGAATCTAAAGATCAATTTGGGAAAATTGACATCTTGCCACCAGTATTGAGTCTCCCAATCTATAAACTTGGTAAAGCTATCCTTTTATTTGATCTTAGATTTCTTTCAAGTCTCTTGTAGTTTTCAACATATAAATTTACATATGTATATATGTTATACAACATGTGCATGTGCGTGCATATATATGTTTGTGTATGTATATGCACATACACACATTCTGCACACATGTTTAAAAGGTTTACTCCCAGGTAGTTCATTTTTTGGATAATTCTCTATTGCATTATACTTAGGGAAAGAAACCAGATTTAAAAAGCTAAATCGTGTATGATCCTTTTTATTTGATATTTTAGAAACGCAAACTATAATGATGGAGACCAGATCAGTAATTGCCAAGGGCTAAGGGTGGGTGGAGAGTTTGACCATAAAAATAACACAAGAAAATGTTTTGTTAGGTTATTTAACTGTCCAGTACCTTGGCTGTGGTGGTGGTTCCATAATTCTCTGCATTTGTCAAAACTCATAGAACAATACACAAAAAGAAAAGAAAGTGTATGTGTCAATATAAAAAAAAAATCCTCTGGTGAACATTTGTTTCAGCAGGACATCAATCCAGTTAGGTTCATACTGTAAGTTCTGTCTCACACTTTGTGGATAGTGGTGTTAATATCAGTGTAGAAAAAAAGCTTTTGCTTATGCCAATTTGGGTTTCTATCACATTGTGAAGCTTTGAAATAACCCCAGGCCTTTTGCAGGTTTATAAATAGTATTAGAGGACCCCCTGCTTCAACTCTTTCCTTTATGAAATTCCTTCTGCTCTCTTCAGCCTGAAGGATTTTCTTTTCCTGGTTCTCTGGCCACAAAGACATTGTTTTCTTAGAGTTTCAACTTCCTGAGATGCTGATGGGCTGTTCTGCAAATGGGGTTCCCCTTCTGAGTTAAAGTTACCAGATAAAAGCGGAAAAAGGGAATGACTCCCTATGTATGGATTATTCACTTTGACACTTCCCAGTCTGCCTGCTTTAGTTTACTTTTCAGGGTCTTCATATAGTTGATTTTTGTTGTTTTTTTCAAGTTTTAAAAAATTTATATTTAACAGGAGAAACAGGATGTATTGGACTTGTGTATGAAAATTCTTCTTTGTGACTACTTTCATGCAAATGTAGGATTTTACTTGCCATCTCCTATATATCTCACTTTCTCTTAAATATTTCTTGTCCTTTCTTTATTCAGAAGTTGTTGACTGAGCTTCCAATTTTCTCTTTAAAAACTGGAGTTCTGGCCACCACGTGTGTCCCCGCGCCCGGTGGCCACCGACTCAGTCCCTCGCCGGCCAGTCTGGGCAGCGGAGGAGGGTGGTTGGCAGCGGCTGGAAGCTTCGCTATGGGAAGTTGTTCCTCCGCTCTCGCGCGCCCAGCCCTCCTCCCTGGTCCTCCGCAGCCGCTGTCTGAGGAGAGCACCCGGAGGCGCGGGCTGCCGTCGCGGCGGCTTCTCCCCGCCTGGGCTGCCGCGCCGCTGGGCAGGTGCTGAGCGCCCCTAGAGCCTCCCTCGCCGCCTCCCTCCTCGGCCCGGCTGCAGCAGTGCACATGGGGTGTTGGAGGCAGATGGGCTCCTGGCCTGGGAGGCGGCGGTGGAAGCGGCGCTGGGCACAAGCAGCCGCCGATTCCAGCTGCCTTGGGGCCGCGCGCCCCGGGCGCAGCGAGTCCCCGGCTCAGCCATGGGGACCTCTGAGAGCAGCAGCACCGCCCTCGCCTCTGGCAGCCGCTTCGTCCGCCGAGCTAGAGCCACGATGATCGCGGGCTCCCTTCTCCTGCTTGGATTCCTTAGCACCACCACAGCTGAGCCAGAACAGAAGGCCTCAAATCTCATTGGAGATCCGCCATGCTTGACCGTGCCACCGGCCAGGTGCTAACCTGTGACAAGTGTCCAGCAGGAACCTATGTCTCTGAGCATTGTACCAACACGAGCCTGCGCGTCTGCAGCCGTTGTCCTGTGGGGACCTTTACCAGGCATGAGAATGGCATAGAGAAATGCCATGACTGTAGTCAGCCATGCCCATGGCCAATGATTGAGAAATTACCTTGTGCTGCCTTGACTGATCGAGAATGCACTTGCCCACCTGGCATGTTCCAGTCTAACGCTAGCTGCACCCCCCCATTCGGTGTGTCCCGTGGATTGGGGTGTGCGGACGAAAGGGACAGAGACTGAGGATGTGCGGTGTAAGCAGTGTGCTCGGGGACCTTCTAGATGTGCCTTCTAGTGTGATGAAATGCAAAGCATACACAGATTGTCTGAGTCAGAAACTGGTGGTGATCAAGCCGGGTACTAAGGAGGCAGACAACGTCTGTGGCACACTCCCGCCCCTTCTCCAGCT
This sequence comes from Ateles fusciceps, assembly GCA_036589455.1. NCBI lineage: Eukaryota > Metazoa > Chordata > Mammalia > Primates > Atelidae > Ateles > Ateles fusciceps. The sequence continues at coordinate 702,105 of JAZHEH010002342.1, read as the reverse complement.
CCACCTCACCTTCCCCTGGCACAGCCATCTTTTCACGCTCCTGAGCACATGGAATCCCATGAAGTCCCTTCCTCCACTTATATTCCCAAAGGCATAAACTCAACAGAATCCAACTCTTCTGCCTCTGTTAGACCAAAGGTATCGAGTAGCATCCAGGAAGGGACAGTCCCTGACAACACAAGCTCAGCAAGGGGGAAGGAAGACATGAACAAGACCCTCCCAAACCTTCAGGTAGTCAACCACCAGCAAGGCCCCCACCACAGACACATTTTGAAGCTGCTGCCGTCCATGGAGGCCACTGGGGGGACAAGTCCAGCACGCCCATCAAGGGCTCCAAGAGGGGACATCCTAGACAGAACCTACACAAGCATTTTGACATCAACGAGCATTTGCCCTGGATGATTGTGCTTTTCCTGCTGCTGGTGCTTGTGGTGATTGTAGCGTGCAGTATCCGGAAAAGCTCGAGGACTCTAAAAGGGGCCCCGGCAGGATCCCAGTGCCACTGTGGAAAAGGCAGGGCTGAAGAAATCCATGACTCGAACCCAGAACCGGGAGAAGTAAATCTACTACTGTAATGGCCATGGTATCGACATCCTGAAGCTTGTAGCAGCCCAAGTGGGAAGCCAGTGGAAAGATATCTATCAATTTCTCTGCAATGTCAGTGAGAGGGAGGTTGCTGCTTTCTCCAGCGGGTGCACAGCTCACCACGAGCGGGCCTATGCGGCTCTGCAGCACTGGACCATCCAGTGCCCCGAGGCCAACCTCGCCCAGCTGATCACCGCCCTGCGCCAGCACCGGAGAAATGATGTTGTGGGAGAAGAGTTGTGGGCTGATGGAAGACACCATCCAGCTGGAAACTGACAAACTGGCTCTCCCGATGAGCCCCAGCCCGCTTAGCCCCAGCCCCAAAGCAAAACTTGAGAATTCCACTCTCCCTGATGGTGGAGCCTTCCCCTCCTGGACAAGAACAAGGGTTTCTTCGTGGATGAGTCTGGAGCCCCCTTCTCCGCTGTGTCTCTACATCTAGTGGCTCCTCCGCGCTAGAAGGAACGGTTCCTTTATTACCAAAGAAAAGAAGGACACAGTGTTGCGGCAGGTACGCCTGGACTCCTGTGACTTGCAGCCTATCTTTGATGACATGCTCCACATTCTAAATCCTGAGGAGCTGCGGGTGGTTGAAGAGATTCCCCAGGCTAGAGGACAAACTGGACCGGCTATTCGAAATTATTGGAGTCAAGAGCCAGGAAGCCAGCCAGACCCTCCTGGACTCTGTTTATAGCCATCTCCCTGACATACTGCAGAACATAGGGATACTGCCTTCTGGAAATTACTTAATTTAGTGGCAGGGTGTTTTTTTTGTTTTTATTCTCTTCTGTTTCTGATTTTTGTCATTTGGGGTGTGTGTGTGTGTGTGTGTGTTTAACAGAATATATGGCCAGTGCTTGAGTTCTTTCTTTCTCTCTCTCTCTTTTTTAAATAACTCTTCTGGGAAGTTGGTTTATAAGTCTTTTCAAGGTGTAACTGTTGTGAAATATCTACCACTAAAGTTTTTTAAGTTCCATATTTTCTCCATTTTGCCTTCTTATGTATTTTCAAGATTGTTCTGTGCACTTTAAATTTACTTAACTTACCATAAATGCAGTGTGATTTTTCTCACACACTGAATTGTGAGGCTAACTTCTTAAAAGTATAATGGCATCTTGTGAATCCTATAAGCAGTCTTTATGTCTCAACATTCACACCTACTTTTTAAAAACAAATATTATTACTATTTTTATTATTGTTTGTCCTTTATAAATTTTCTTAAAGATTAAGAAAATTTAAGACCCCATTGAGATACTGTAACACAATTAGACTCTGAGTTATCTTTTCAATATGTCTCATATAGTTCATAGTCATGGCTGAAACTTGACCACACTGTTGCTGATTGTATGGTTTTCACCTGGACACCGTGTAGAATGCTTGATTACTTGTACTCCTCTAATGCTAATATGCTCTAGGTTGGAGAACTGAAATCCTCAAGCCATCAGGATTTGCTATTTAAGTGGCTTGACAACTGGGCCACCAAAGAACTTGAACTTCACCTTTTAGGACTTGAGCTGTTCTGGAACACATTGCTGCACTTTGGAAAGTCAAGATCAAGTGCCAGTGGCACCATTTCCATAGAGAATTTGCCCAGCTTTGCTTTAAAAGATATCTTGTTTTTTATATACGTATAGTCAATATGTCCAATCTGCTCTCAAGGCCTTGGTCTCGGTGGGATTCCTTTACCAATTACTTTAATTAAAAATGGCTGCAGCTGTAAGAACCATTGTCTAATATATTTGCAACTACGCTCTCATTTCCAAATGTATCTTCTAATGCTGAGTTGCCAGATTCCAATGTAAAGGTGGCGTGGACTCCCTTTGTGTGGGCAGGGTTTGTGGGTAGTGGTGAAGGATTGATATCAGAAAAATGCCTTCAAGTGTACTAATTTACTAATAAACATCAGGTGTTTGTTAAAAAAATAAATAAATAAAATTGGAGTTCTCCTAATGTTTATAGATTTAACATTTTAAAAACAGTATTAAGAACTCTCTGACTTTCCAGAGCCTATAGTTATTTGAAACAGTATGCAGAAAATTAGATAGGTCATAAAGCACCGAATATTATATAAGGCAAGAATGTATCAAGAATATGTTGTTTGACAGAAGAATCAGTGATGTATTTACTAAGATTTTCTTAAAGTTAAACTGTGTATTCAAGCCACATAAGTACTTAGTAAGTTATGATGGCACTAAAATAGATATTTAAGATTATTTTTACTCTGACAATACAATGATTTCTAATTTTCATTGACAACTTAAAAATTAGTAAAGTAAAAATCTTCCTCCTCTTTATCTTCTATTTCTCAATATCACTCATGTGCTTTCTTCTGATTTGGAATTGATTTTTGAAATACATTTGATTAATTTCTAATTATTTGCTAAGTTTTATTGTCTCATTTTTCTGAGTTCTTCATCTTATTTGTATTTCATGTTTTCTATAATTTTCTTAATGTATTTTAGCTTCTCTTGAGACATTAGGTTATAATTTTAATCTATTTTGGGGTAATGCCTTTCTGGTATACTTTTTTTTTCCTGTAGTTCTTATTCCATTTTTCATATTCACTCTCTGTTTCTCTAGCAATCTTGTGTGAGATTCAACCATAATACTTTTCTGTTGCTTGTTTTAACACACCATTATTTTTCTGAGCTTTCGGTAGGAAGGGTGGGTCACAAGAGCTTTTCTAGCTTCATAGTTATAGAGTTCCTTCTGTTGTTTTCACAAAATTATTTTCAAAAGTGGCCCTTTCTTTGAAATCTTCTGCTTCTTTACTGTAACCTCAATTTAGTTTAGGCTTTCTCTCTCTTGCTCAATTTGGAGATTCTTCTCTCTTTTGAATATCTCCTGGTCAGTTTTGGGGATTTTACTAATGTGGGCCTTGTCCTGGAAGGGAGTTTCAGATGATTACTTTCAAGAATTGTTAGGGCACAAGCTGTTTCAACTCCTTTAACCTTTTTTTTGGATCACTTACCTCACCTGAAAATTGGAAGCAGTCCCAGTCTCAGCTGCTGTTCTCAAATTAGTTTACTGAAATTTCCAGTGAGGAAATGTTTGCTGCTTTGGGCTTTCCAGTTCCCATATGTGTTAGATGCTGTGACACTTCCTGCTATGATTTGGACATTTGACTCTCCAAACCTCATGTTGAGATTTGATTCCCAATATTGGAGGTAGGACCTAGTGAAAGGTGTTTGGGTCATGGAGGCAAATCCCTCATAAATAGATTAAAGGATCTCAGAGTTGAAGGGAAACTGGATGAGTGAGTTTTTGCTTTATTAGTTTCTTTGAGAGTTGGTTGTTAAAATGTGCCTGGCATCTGCTGTCTCTCCTCTTGGTCTCACTTCCTACCATGGGATCTCAACGTACCTGCTCCCCCTTTGCCTTCCACCATAAGTGGAAGCAGCCTGAGGCCCTCACCAGATGCCAACACCATACTTCTTGGACAACCTGCAAAACCGTAAGCCAAATAAACTTATTTTCCTTATAAATTACTCAGTTTTAGGTATTTCTTTTTATCAACACAAAGAGACTATTAGTTTCTGGGAGAGCCGATTTTCTGGCCACCCCTTCCCTTCTTTCTCACTTCTGTTAAAACTTCACACAAGTTAAAATTGATGGAGTTTAACTAAGCAAAACAACAACAAAAAAAAGATTCGCAAATCGGCAGCCTCCAGAATAACAGCAGATTCAGAGAGACTCCACGGGTGCCTTGTGGTCAGAACGAATTTATAGACAAAAAAGTAAAGTGATGTACAGGAATTAGAAGTGAGGTACAGAAATAGTGAGAATGGTGCAGCTAGGCGTTTGCCTTATTTGAACGCAGTTTAAACACTCAGCAGTCTACGAGTGATTGAAGTATGGCCACTGGGATTATTGGCCACACTCAGCTATTATTATGGATCCATACTATTAAGTTAGGTTTTTAATTTTGTCTGCTTCTTAAGCTGGATTATGGTTCATCTACAAGGACTCAAATATAGAAGTACAGAGTCTTTCTCAGGCCGTAGGTAGTTTGCTTTAGCAATTCTTTGCTTTTGGTCAATTTAGGGGGATTGACCAAAACTTTAAGCATTGATGCCACTTTCTGTCTTCATCATAAAGACTTATTTGGTCTCAGTGTGGAATTCACTAGTCTTCTTTAGTTTCAGTTTGGAGTTCCACAAGTCTTCTTTTGTGTTAATATGGAATTCACAAGTCGTAGCTTTCTACCAGCTAAATGATGCTTTATGTTCTTGCTGATCCAGTTGGAGTGAGACCATTCAGCTCTTAATGGATGCCTGCATACAAAACATTTAAGACAGAGGATACGGCATGACAGGGTGACTATCATTATGACTATCAAGAGGATACTATCAAAATGCCAAGGCATACTCCTTAATAAGAGTTCTTATAAAATGAACCAAATCAAATTAGCCAAGTTAAGGTTCAGACAATATAGGTAATTTAACAGTATTAGGGTCCAATTTGTCAGAGCCTTTGTTTGGAGTATGATAGCTATTAAGGACTATAGTTTGCTGTAAAGTAGCTTGACTTTAAGAGGTATTCATTTTCATTGTTACCCTGGTAATACAAATCATAATAACTTGGAAACCTACTAGAAAAATATAAAGATTAGAAATTCTTGGAAAACACAAGCTTGCCATCTTAGGATGCCTGCAAACCAACTCTTAGCTCCTCCTGTAAACACATCATGAGTTTCTTTCTCTTGAGAGATTCCTTTAATGTATTTGGTGGCAGTGTCTAAGGAAACAGCAGTATCAGCCACCTTTTTAAATTAACCTTTCTGTTGTAACAAAATCAGGGGAGAGATAAGTATAACATTCAGTTTTGTTTCACACCAATATAGGCCTTCCACTTGAGCAAAGAGAAGATCTAAGGCTGCATGGTGTTTCATTAAGTGTTTCTGTTGAATATGTATGTTGTCATCTACCTTTCTGAGAGTAACTTCTACCCATCTGAAACCCTGGGAGGTCTAATTGGTTACAAAATCTGAGATTTTTCCCAATTTATGACTTAGCTTTAAATTCTACACAACTGGTACCCCACTACCACCAAGAGTGAGCCCCCAGGAACACCACTGGAATCTTTCCTGAGTAGGAACTAGCTTATCCCTTGTCAGTCATATAAGAATTGCAGAGTGACCAAAAAAAAAAAAAAGGAAACTAGCTTATCCTCATCTATTTCAAGGCTAGTGCTAATTTCACTTATTGATTGTTTTGGCTTCTGATTTTAAGTGCTATCATGAGAATTTTCAGGGGAAATTATTCAAAAGGCAGGAGCAATCCAGGCCAAGTAACACGAACCAAACCAACAAGGAGGCAGAACAGAATATGCAGATTATCCACGAACCCAGTATAGACCCTCAGGGGTTGGAAAATAGGGCCACCGAGTTGCATTTGAGCAGCAATCTTTTAGATTTGTTTGCAAATAAATCTGTATAATTTCTGAACAATGTTCAGTGGGAAATTTACTTTTCTGCTGCCCCTTTATAGCATATTGTAAGACTGTATAGCCACATCTAGTAAAAAGGACCTGAATGGATTTAATCAGGTTATATTATACAAACAATGACTTGTACCAATATAAGTAATTCCCAAATCTTTAGTCCATGATGCCTGGAAGGACAATATACCATTTGCAGACATCACTTGCATTGTTTTTTATATTTGGTAATGATCGACTTATCAATTGAAAAAGTTAAAGTGTTGTTTTAGTGAGTGTAGGAAAGCAAGTAGCAGTGATGTTTAGAATAGCAAGAATAAATTTCCATTCTTCCCTTCGAGTTCCAGGGTGATTCTCATTGAGAATGTGGAAGGGCATTGGCACCAGTGGAATCGTTTCCTGAGATTTTGGAATTAGCCCACAAACCCAACAATTACTCTGGTTTTGTGCTAGAGCATAAACTTGAGCTAAAGCCATCCACTGATTATGGCCCCATAAATTTTCCTATAGGGAAAAGGAAATGATTAGGGTAAAAAATGAGGAAAACAGAAAAACACTTAAGTCTTTTATGCTGGTAGAGAAGTCTTGATCCATGCTCTTGATCTTGGGAAAGCTGTCTACAACTAGGATGTCGTCTGCTTCTTGGGAGAGATTTTCCTGGTCAAGTTTTACCTTAACGTTTTCAACAGATGTACAGTTCCAGGAGTCTGAAAGGTCCTTTTTGAGTTGTGAGATGTGAACTCAAGGTTCAAGGCCCTGAAGCTTCACTTCAGTGTGCATGGCAAGAAAAACTTGGTATGGTCCCTTCCAATGAGGTGCAAAAGCAGTTTTCCTCTGATGTCATTTCCAGAAGACCCGGTCTCCTGGCTTCCAAACTGTGGAGGATTTGATCGTCCTGAGTTGGTAAATCTCAAAAAGCTTTCTCTACCTGGCGGAAGTATATTTTGGCATAATATATTACAGTCTTGCAGCATTTAGTCATATTCGAGTTTAAGACAGCAGAAGAAGAATGAGATGTTATTATCAGGGACACAAGCCTTCCAGTGACTATTTAATAAGGGGTAAATTTATGTTTTCCAGTGGAAGTGGATATTATTGCCATTAAAGCCAAATGTAATACCTTTGACCAAGGCAACCAAATTGATTCAGTTAACTTTGCCAATTTCAAGTTTTAATGTGCCTTTTGTTCTTTCAACCTTTCCTGAAGACTGAGGGTGATAGGGACAATGGTAATGCCACTGTGTCAGTAACATCTTATTTAACTGCTTTATAACTTGCCCAATAAAATGAGTTCCTCTATCATTGGATATTTTTAGAGGATCCTCCATGAAAGAAAAATATTTTCTAATAATTTCGCAGCTACAGTCACAGCATCAGCTTTCCTACATGGGAAGAAGGTCTATCCAACCAGAAAACATGAAAACTAGTACAAGAACATACTGATACCCCATTGAAGGTGACAACTCAATAAAGTCCATCTGTAAATGCTCAGATGATCCATCAGGTGGTGGAAAGATAAGTTTTGATTTTCCGAAGTTTTGATTTTCCAGGATTAGGAGTTTGACAAGTCAAACATTGAGTATAAACCATTTTGGCAATTTTGGAACAGTCAATCCACCAGTATTTTTTATAATTTGGATCATTTTGTCTCTGTTCCATGATGAGTTGTGGAGTGCAGAGCTTCCAACAATGGAAGCTTCAAAGACTCAGGAAGGACCAGGCAGCTGTCCGGACCCTCTGCGAGTCTTTGCTTCACATTAAATTTACATTCTTTTATATACCAATTTTGTTTTTCCACAGCAAGTGCATTGCACTGTTTATTAAATAGGTCATCATAAGGAACTTTGCTTGGATTAATCTTATGAAGTTTACTCAGATTGCATATCTTGACAGTTTCAGCACTAGCTGATTTAGCATAAAAATCTGATAAAACATTTCCCTGATATTCAGGTTCAGTTCTACAAGTGCGAGCTTCAATCTTAATAACAGCAATCTGCAATGGTAACAGGATAGCAGAAAGGAGCTTATCTACTTGGAGTCCATTTTTGATGGGGGTATCACTATTGGTGAGAAACCCTTATAGTTTCCATATCATGGGAAAATCCTGTATTACTTCAAAAGCATACCTACTATCTGTATAAATATTTACTGACTTGTCCTTAGCTATGTGACATGTTTGGGGTAAGGGCAAAAAGCTCTGCAGATTAGGCTGACTTAAATTAGGAGAGTTTCCTTGTCTATTAACTCATTTTGAATGGTAACAGCATATCCTGCCAGATATTTTCCCTCTGAGATTTTGGCATAGGACCTATCAACAGAAAGTATAATTCAGGATTATCCAATAGAGTATCTTGTAAATCAACATGAGTGGCCACTATTTCTGACACTACACTGACACAATTGTGGTTTTCACCATCATCAGGCAGAGGTAACTGGTTAGCAGGATTAAGTAGATTAAGGTGTTTGAGGTGAAGATTAGGAGATAAAAGAAGTAATTCATAAGACATTAGTCTACTCACTGAAAAATACTGGATTTGGTTGGAATTTAATAGACTTTCCCCAGAGTGTGGAACTTGCAAATTAACTTCATTTTCTAAAACAAGATCTGATGAAGCTGCTGCTACTGCTGTTAAACAATTAAACAATTAGGATACGCCTTAGTGACTGGGTCTAATTGCAGACTATAGTATGCAGTAGGTCTATGTGTACCACCATGTTCTTGAGTAAGGACTCCTAATCCCTGATTATTATGCTCATGAACAAACAATGTAAAAGGTTTACTGTAATTTGTAAGTCCTAAAACTGAAAGCTGTTATAAAGCAAACTTTATTGGCTAAAAGGCTGCTCGTGACTATCTTCCCAAAATAAAGGCTCTGGTACAGAATTTTTAGTGAGCTCATACAATGGTGAAGCTATTAAGGAAAAATTTGGAACCCAGGATCTGCAATATCCTGCAAGTCCAAGAAAGTCTCATAATTGTCTTTTGGTTGTGGGTCGAGGAAAAATGAATAGTTTTTATACTCTCAGGTGAGAGGGAAATCTCTTCAGCAGTAAAGTCATTTACCAAATTGTGGACTTTTTCTTTTGAAAATTGAGAGTTTGTTACCTTTATATGTGAGTTGCTGTAAAAGGTAAACTGAGTCAATTTCAGAACACTCTTAGTGGACGAGCATAACAATAAGTCATGTATTTACTGAATGAGAGTAGAATTTTGAGGAAACTGTAGTATCATTAGGTCCTGATGCAATGCCTAAAAAACATATGAAGGGGCTTCAACAAACCCCTGTAGCGTTATAGTCAAGGTGTACTGCTGATTTTTTTCAAGGAAAGGCAAATGAGTATGAGGCAAGCGAGTATTGCCTTTCTTTAGGCAATGAACTGGAATGCTAAAGAAGGTTGAGCAGATTCTATTACTGTGAACCACTTGAAATCAGTGGCTACATTAGATAATAAAATATTAGGATTTGAGATTACAGGAAATCTTGGTATTACAATTTTATTAAAGGCCTGTAAATCTTTAAAAAAATTTTTTTTATTGTACTTTAATTTCTGGGGTACATGTGCAGATCTTGCAGGATTGTTACAAAGGTATATACTTGCCATGGTGATTTGCTGCCTCCATCCCCTTGACCCCTACCTTAGGTATTTCTCCCAGTGTTATCCCTCCCTAATCTCCCCACCCCCTGCTATTCCTCCCCTAGCCCCCAACCCCTCAACAGACCCCATTGTGTAATGTTCCCTCCCCTGTGTCCATGTGTTCTCATTGTTCAACACTCGCCTATGAGTGAGAACATGTGGTGTTTGGTTTTCTGTTCTTGCATCAGTTTGCTGAGGATGATGGTTTCCAGATTTATCCATATCCCTGCAAAAGACATGAGAGCTTTTATCATAATTTCATGTCCTTATGATAAAAAGGTCATCTTTTTTGTGGCTGCGTAGTATTCCATGGTGTATATGTGCCACATTTTCTTATCCAGTCTATCATTGATGGGCATTTGGGTTGGTTACAGGTCTTTGCTATTGTAAACAGTGCTGCAATGAACATACGTGTGCATGTGTCTTTATAATAGAATGATTTATAATCCTCTGGGTACATGCCCAGTAATGGGATTGCTGGGTCAAATGGTATTTCTATTTCTAGATCCTTTAGGAATCGCCACACTCTCTTCCACAATGGTTAAACTAATTTACACTCCCACCAAGAGTGGGAGTGGTGGATATTTCTCCACATCCTCTCCAGCATTTGTTGTCTCCAGATTTTTTTAATGATCGCCATTCTAACTGGCATGAGATGGTATCTCAATGTGATTTTGATTTGCATTTCTCTAATGATCAGTGATGATGAACATTTTTTCATATGTTTGTTGGCCACATAAATGTCTTCTTTTGAAAAGTGTCTGTTCATATCCTGATCACTCTACTGATCGTTTCTTTTGCTGTGCAGAAGCTCTTTAGTTTAATTAGATCCCACTTGTCTATTTTGGCTTTTATTGCCATAATGGCCCATAAATCTTCGAACAAATCTCCAGCCTTGTCCATTTGGTATTTTAACTGGTAGGACTGAAGTTTTACAAAGGCTGGTGGATGGGATTATGAGTCCTCGCTTAATTAAATCTTCAACAACTGGTGTGAGTCCTTGATTTGCTTCAGGTTTATTAGATATGGGTAATTAAGGCAAAGGTTTAGGATGATCTATTTGTACTTTTACAGATTCTACACTTTTAATTTTTCTTAAATCAGTTGGTGAAAAGGCCCATAAACATTTAGGTATTTTTAGAAGATCAGGAGTATTAGAGACCTGGGTATTGATCTTATCCATTTCTGCCTGTAGACAGCATAAAAATTCTGGTTCAGGAGAATCAGGAAAAATTAACATTATTTCATCTTCTGAGGAATTTTTTTTTCTTAATTATACCTTAAGTTCTCAGATACACGTGCAGAATGTGCAGGGTTGTTACACAGGTATACACGTGCCATGGTGATTTGCTACACCCATCAACCCATCATCTGCATTAGGTATTTATCCTAATGCTGTTTCTCCCCAAGACCCCCAACCCCTGACAGGACCCACATGCAGTGTTTGGTTTTCTGTTTCTGTGTTAGTTTGCTGAGAATGATGATTTCCAGATTCATCCATGTCCCTGCAAAGGACATAAACTCATCCTTTTTTATGACTGCATAGTATTACATGGTATATATGTGCCACATTTTCTCTATCCAGCCTATTATTTATGGGAATTTGGGTTGATACCAAGTCTTTGCTATTGTGAATAGTGCTACAATAAATATACATGTGCATGTGTCTTTACAATAGAATGATTTATAATCCTTTGGGTTATCCCAGGAATTGGATTGCTGGGTTAAATAGTATTTCTGGTTCCAGATTCTTGAGAAATCACCACACTGTCTTTCACAATGGTTGAACTAATTTACACTCCCACCCACAGTGTAAAGCGTTCCTGTTTCTCCACATCCTCTCCAGCATTTGTTGTTTCTCTGACTTTTTAATGATTGCCATTCTTTTTTTTATTTTTTATTTTTTTTATTTTTATTTTATTTTATTTTATTTTTTTATTGCATTTTAGGTTGCCATTCTAACTTGCGTGAGATGTTATCTCATTGTGCTTTTGCTTTGCATTTCTCTAATGACCAGTAATGATGAGCTTTTTTCATATGTTTGTGGTCTGCATAATTGTCTTCTTTTGAGAAGTGTCTGTTCATATCTTTTGTCCACTTTTGAATGGAGTTGTTTGTTTTTTTCTTGTAAATTTGTGTAAGTTCTTTGTAGATTCTGGATATCAGCCTTTTGTCAGATGGATAGATTGCATAATTTTCTCCCATTCTGTAGGTTTCCTGTTCACTCTGATGATATTTTCTTATGCTGTGCAGAAACTCTTTTGTTTAATTAGATACCATTTGCAAATTTTGGCTTTTGTTGCCATTGCTTTTGGTGATTTTGGTCATGAAATCTTTGCCCATGCCTATGTCCTGAATAGTATTGCCTAGATTTTCTTCTAGGGTTTTTATGGTTTTAGGTCTTATGTTTAAGTCTTTAATTCATCATGAGATAATTATTGTATAAAATTTAAGGGAAAGGTCCCGTTTTAGTTTTCTGCATATGGCTAGTTCCCAACACCATTTATTAAATACGGAATCCTTTCCCCATTGCTTGTTTTTGTCAGGTTTCCCAAAGATCAGATGATTGTAGATGTATGACATTGTCTCCAAGGCCTCTGTTCTGTTCCATTGGTCTATATCTCTGTTTTGGTATCAGTACCATGCTGTTTTGGTTACTGTAGCCTTGTAGTATTGTTTGAAGTCAGGTAACATGATGCCTCCAGCTTTGTTCTTTTTGCTTAGGATTGTCATGTCTATGTGAGCTCCTATTTGGTTTCATATAAAATTTATAGTAGTTTTTCCTAATTCTGTGAAGAAAGTCAATGGTAGCTTGATGGTGATAGCATTGAATCTATAAATAACTTTGGACACTATGGCCATTTTCATGATATTGATTCTTCCTATTCATGAGCATGGAATATTTTTCCATATGTTATGTCCTCTCTTATTTCCTTGAGCAGAGGTTTGTAGTTCTCCTTGAAGAGGTGCTTCATATCCCTTGTTAGTTGTATTCCTAGGTATTTTATTCTCTTTGTAGCAATTGTTAATGGGAGTTTACTCATGATTTGGCTCTCTGTCTGTTATTGGCATATAGAAACGCGTGTGATTTTTGCACATTGATTTCGTATCTTGAGAATTTGCTGAAGTTACTTATCAGCTTAAGGAGATTTGGGACTGAGACGATAGGGTTTTTTAAATATAGAATCATGTCATCTGAAAACAGAGACAATTTGATTTCCTTTCTTCCTATTTGAATACCCTTTATTTATTTCTCTTGACTGATGCCCTGGGCAGAACTTCCAATACTATGTTGAATAGGAGTGGTGAAAGAGGGCATCCTTGTTTTGTGCCAGTTTTCAAAGGGAATGCTTTCAGCTTTTTCCCATTCAGTATGATATTGACTGTGGGTTTGTCATAAAGAACTCTTATTATTTTGAGATATGTTTCGTCAATACCTAGTTTATTGAGAGTTTTTAGCATGAAGGGATGCTGAATTTTATCGAAGGCCTTTTCTGCATCTATTGCAATAATCACGAGGTTTCTGTTATTGGTTCTGTTTATGTGATGGATTATGTTTATTGATTTGCATATTTTTAATCAGCCATGCATCCCAGGGATGAAGTAGATTTGATCGAGGTGGATAAGCTTTTTGATGTGCTACTGGATTTGATTTGCCAGTATTTTATTGAGGAATTTTGCATTGATGTTCTTCAGGGATATTGGTCTGATAATTTTTTTTTTTGTTATGTTACTGCCAGGTTTTGCTATCAGGATGATGCTGGCCTTATAAAATGAGTTAGGGAGGAGTCCCTCTTTTCTATTGTTTAAAATAGTTTCATAAGAAATGATATCAGCTCCCCGTTGTACCTCTGGTAGAATTTGCCTATACATCTGTCTGGTCCTGGGCTTTATTTTGGTGGTAGGCCATTGATTGCTGCTTCTGTTTCAGGACTTGTTACTGGAGTATTAAGGGATTCTACTTTTTCCTGGTGTAGTCTTGGAATAGTGGATGTGTCCAGGAATTCATCCATTTTTTTTTTGTAGATTTTCTAGTTTATTTGTGTAGAGGTGTTTATAGTATTCTCTAATCGTAGTTTTTATTTCTGTGGGATCAATGGTGATATCCCCTTTATCATTTTTTATTGTGTCTATTTGATTCTTCTCTCTTCTTCTTTATTAGTCTGGCTAACGGTCTATGTTGTTTGTTAATATTTTCAAATAAAAAACAACTTCTAGATTCATTGATTTTTTGAAGGGTTTTTTTGTGTGTCTATCTCCTTCAGTTCTGCTCTGATCTTAGTTGTTTCTTGTCTGCTGCTAGCTTTTGAATTTGTCTGCTGTTGCTTCTTAGTTCTTTTAATTGTGATGTCATGGTGTTGATTTTACATCATTCTGCTTTCTCCTGTGGGCATTTAGTGCTACAAATTTCCCTCTAAACACTGTTTTAGTTGTGTCCCAGAGATTCTGGTATGTTGTGTCTTTGTTCTCATTGTTTTCAAAGAATGTATTTATTTCTGTTTTAATTTCATTATTTACCTAGTAGTCATTCAGGAGCAGGTTGTTCAGTTTCCACGTAGTTGTGCAGTTTTGAGTGAGTTTCTTAATCCTGAGTTCTAATGTGATTGCAATGTGGTCTGAGAGACTGTTTGTTACGATTTCTGTTATTTTGCATTTGCTAAGGAAGGTTTTACATCCAATTATGTAGTCAATTTTAGAGTAAGTGTAATGTGGTGCTGAGAAAATTGTATATTCTGTGGATTTGGGGTGGAGAGTTTTGTAGATGTCTATTAGATCCACTTGGTCCAGAGCTGAGTTCAAGTCCTGAATATTTTTGTTAATTTTCTGTCTTGTTGATCTGTCTAATATTGACAGTGGGGTGTTAAAGTCTTCTGCTATTATTGTGTGGGAATCTAAGTCTTGTTTTAGGCCTCTAAGAACTTGCTTTGTGAAGCTCTTCTTGTTGTATTGATCCCTTTACCATTATGTAGTGCTCTTCTTTGTGTTTTTTGATCTTTGTTGGTGTTAAGTCTGTTTTATCAGCGACTAGGATTGCAACCTCTCCTTTCCTTTGCTTTCCATTTGCTTGGTAAATATTTATTCATCTGTTTATTTAGAGACTATGTGTGTCTTTGTACATGAGATGAAACTCCTGACTACAGCACACCAATGGGTCTTGACTTTTTATTCAATTGGCCAGTCTGGTTTTTTTTGTTTTTTTAACTGGGGCATTTAGCCTGTTTACATTTAAGATTAATATTGTTATGTATAAATTTGAGCCTGTCATTATGATGCTAGCTGACTATTTTGCCCATTTGTTGATGCAGTTTCTCCATAGTATCGATGTTCTTCACAATTTGGTATGTTTTTGCAGTTTCCACATTTCGTGCTTCCTTCAGGAGCTCTTGTAAGGCAGACCTGGTGGTGCCAAAGTCTCTCAGCATTTGCTTGTTTGTAAAGAATTGTATTTCTCATTGACTTATGAACCTTAGTTTGGCTGGATATTAAATTCTGGATTGAAAATTCTTTTCTTTAAAGATGTTGAATATTGGCCCCCACTCTTTTATGGATTGTAGGGTTTCTGCAGAGAGATTTACTGTTAGTCTGATGCGCTTCCCTTCGTGGGTAACCCAGCCTTTCTCTCTGGCTGCTCTTAACATTTTTTTCTTCATTTCAATCTTGGTGAATATGATGATTATGTTTCTTGGGGTTGCTCTTCTCGAGGAGTATCTTTGTGGTGTTCTCTGTATTTCCTGAATTTGAATGTTGGTCTGTCTTTCTAGGTTGGGGAAGTTCTCCTGGGGAATATGTTGAAGAGTGTTTCCAACTTGGTTCCATTCTTCCTGTCACTTTCTGGTACACCAATGAAGTCTAGGTTTGGTTTTTCCACATAGTCCTATATTTCTTGGAGGCTTTGTTTGCTCCTTTTTATTCTTTTTTCTATAATCTTGTCTTCACACTTTATTTCATTTAGTTGATCTTCAATCTCTGATATCATTTCTTTTGCTTAATCCATTTGGCTATTGATATTTGTGTATGCTTCAAAAAGTTCTTGTGCTGTGTTTTTCTGCTCCAGCAGATCATTCATGTTCTTCTCTAAACTGGTTATTCTAGTTAGCAATTTCTCTAACCTTTTTTCAAGGTTCTTAGCTTCCTTGAATTGGGTTAAAACATGCTTATGGAGGGCAAGCAGAAGAAGGGTGGGGCATTGCCTCATTGTGCTGTGAGGAGGGGTGCATTTTGTTCCAGATACTATGCTTTTCTCATGGTCTTTGCAACCCACAGATCAGGAGATTGCCTCTTGTGCCTATACCACCTGGGCCCTGGGTTTCAAGCACAAAACTGGGCTACCATTTGGCAGACACCGATCTAGCTGCAGGAGTTCACCCCCCTCCCAGTGGTGCCTGGAACACCAGTGTCAGAGAACTATTTATTTCCCTGGAAAGGGGGCTGAAGCCAGGGAGCCAAGTCATCTAGCTCAGCAGATCCCTCCTCCATGGAGCCCAGCCAGCTAAGATCCACTGGTTTGAAATTCTTGCTGCCAGCATAGCAGTCTGAAGTTGACCTGGGACACTCAACCTTGGTGGGGTGAGGGGTGTACACCATTACTGAGACTTGAGTAGGTGGTTTTCCCTTCACAGTGTAAACAAAGCTACTGGGAAGTTCGAACTGGGTGAAGCTCACTGCAATTCAGCAAAGCTGCTGTAGCCGGACTGCTTTTCTAGGTTCCACCTCTCTGGGCAGGGTATCTCTGAAAGAAAGGCAGTAGCCTCAGTCAGGGGCTTATAGATAAGATAATAATCTCCTATCTCCCTGGAACAGAGCACCTGTAGGAAAGAGGGGCTGTGTTTGCAGCTTCAGCAGACTTAATGTTTCTTCATCCTGGCTCTGAAGAGAGCAGCAGATCTCCCAGCACAGCGCTCAAGCTCTGTTAAGGGACAGAATGCCTCCTCAAGTGGGTCTCTGACCCTCATGCCTCCTGACTGGGGGACACCTCCCAGCAAGGGTCGACAGACACCTCAGACAGGACAGCTCAGGCTGGCATCTGGTGGGTGCCCCTCTGGGACAAAACTTCCAGAGGAAGCAATAGGCAGCAATCTTTGCTCTCTGCAGCCTCCACTTCTGGTACCCAGGCAAATAGGGTCTGGAGTGGACCTCCAGCAAACTCCAGCAGACTTGCAACAGAGGGGCTGGACTGTTAGAAGAAAAACTAACAAACAGAAAGGAATAGCATCAACATGAACAAAAGGACGTTCACATAAAAACTCCATCTAAAGGTCACCAACATTAAAGACCAAAAGTAGATAGATCCAAGAAGATGAGGAAAAGCTAGCTCAAAACCCTGAAAATTTCAAAAACCAGAACACCTCTTCTCCAGAGGGTAACAACTCCTTGCCAGCAAGGGAACAAAACTGGACAGAGCATGATTTTGATGAATCGACCAAAGTAGGCTTCAGGAGGTGGGTAATCACAAACTTCTTCGAGATTCTGAGGAAAATTTTATGTGCCCTGTTAACTTTGAAAGTAAATCTCACCCTAACAAGTTTACTGGAGCAATATCACAGTAATATTGTGTTTTTCTGAAAAGGGGTCCAAAGTTAGTTGGATGGGTTCAGATATGGAAACCTCTTGAACTTCATTTGAAACCCTCACCACAGAAATGACCTTTTCACTCCAAGGAATTCGTTGGCTTATTAAAGTGGGGTTTATGGTAGATAGAGTAACCCTGGTATCCATGAGGACTGTGCATGACTCCCCATTTACTTAAATCCCTGTTTCTCCATGTTTTTTTAAAGGTGTTGTGGGAAATTATCTACTGGAGAGTCCCTCAGAGCCTCATCAATGTTCATTATTGTCAGGAGGCTAAGGTCTCTTGGACTTCCTCTAGTGGTGAAACAGTTTTGTCTAGAGGGAGGCTTATTGGCAGACTCATATAAAAGTGAACAATCCCTTTCCAGTGCCCTTGTTGTTTGCAATAAAGGCAGACATCTTGGGATAAAGAACTTCTTATTCTAGGACCTCTTGATTGTGATTTAAAATGAGAACAAGAAGGTTCCTTTTGTCCAGGTCCCTACAACGATTGTAATTGAAGCGTCATAAGCCTGTTTGCCTTTTGAGTTTTTTCTTGCTCTAGAGTCCTCTCAAAATATTCAGCAAAGGCCAACAATCTAGTCATATCTGTAACTTCCAATTCCAACTTATGTTTTTTAATTAAACTGCTAAGTTCAGGATATAGTCCATTTATAAATAGAGCAGTTAATGCAGTTTCAGTTTCTGCAGGAAATAATCCTTGCTGTAATTTGAGCCCAGAATGTTTTACAAATAGTATTTCTAACTGAATTCTAGAATCTGAAACTGGTTTAACCATTTTTTTTGCTTACAACATTATGTGATGGACCAGGCAATTTTTTTTGAAAAATTTTAGAAATTGGATGTGAAACGTCTTCATCATTTTTTTGCTCCATCTCATGAGGACTCTTGGAAGGGTTTTCAATAGCCTCCTCAGGTTTGTCTCATTCTGTTGTTGCCATCCATCTCTGAGCTTCACTAGGCCCCAACATCATGTGAATAAATTGGTAAAGGTCAGGAAGTCCTGGATTGTAAGCTGCTGTAAGGATTCTACATTCCTCAGTAAATTTTTGAGGATTTTCCCCTGGATCAGGGAAGACCTTCAAAATGGCTCTAAACTCAGTTTTAGACCATGTAGTGAAAGTAGCTACAACCTGGAAACCTGGCTGCTCAGAAGGTCTCACTTTGTAAGGCATCATTCTAACTTCTTTTTTTCATTATCTTCAGGGTGAAAGGGTAATTTGGCCAATGTTTAGTGGATTCAGAGTATGTTGGTAGAGAGGAATAAAGAGAAGGAACAGTTGGGTTAGTTCAGTCAGAGTACAGTCCCCTTTTGTCATGTCCTTGGTCTGTTGCTTAAGTTTTTCATTTGCTTTTTGCAAATTATCTTTTATGGAGGTATTTTTAAAAAATTCATTTAGTCTGTTAAAGGCCTCTGCATAACTATCAAAGAATACATACCACTGTTTTGTGGGGTTTTAGGTCTCCCTTTTTCTAATATGCCTCACAAATAAACCATTTTATCCAAATTAAAACTTTCCTATTGTGGCCACCTTAATTCTAAGTTTTTTTTAGTGATGTTAACCCATTTTTATAAAACTGCACATGTTCTAGGCCAATAATTTTTATAAATAAAATTAACTGGAGTCCCAGAAGGTGGAGTCCCAGGCTCCTTGGATTGAGATGATCCCATTATTAAATAAGGTACCTATTAGAGGTCCAAGACCTCTAATTGAATCCAATTAAGTTAATTAGCAAATCCAATCCAATCTTGGATCCAATCTAGTCTAAGTACTGCTCAAGTAAACTTGGAGAGCTCAAAACACAAGTTAGTGGATCTCAGAATCTGAGAGATAACACCCACGACCTCCAGTTACAATTAAGAGAGCAGTGAGAGCAATGAGCTTGGTGGGTATCTGGCCTGGTAACCTGTTTTCTCTGGGAGTCACCAGAGTTTTTCTTTGAATCCCACTTCTGACACCAAATCTGTTAAAAGAAAACTTCAAACAAGTTATATTTGATAGGGTTTAATTGAGCAAAGAAAAGAAATAATTCACAAATCAGGCAGCCTCCAGAATCACAGCAGATTCAGATAGACTCTGAATCTGTTCAGAACAAATTTATAGACAAAAAAAGTAAAGTAATGTACAGAAATTGGAAGTGAGGTATAGAAACAGTGAACTTGGTTACAGCTTGGCATTTGCCTTATTTGAACACAGTTTAAATACTCAGCAGTTTATAAGTGGTTGAAGTATGGCCACTGGGATTTGTCAAAACTCAGTTATTATTACAGATGCATACTGTTAAGTAAGGTTTTCAATTTTGTCTGCCTATTAAGCTAGGTCTCAGTTTGTCCACAAGGACTCAAATATTGAAGTATGGAGTCTTTCTCAGGCCATATTTGGTTCACTTTAACACTTCTCTCCATGTGATCTTTACATGTCAGCTCCCTTTTGCCCACTGCCATGAGTGGAAGCAGCTTGAGGATCTCTCTAGATGCAGATACCAGCACCATGTTTCTTGTACGGCCTGCAGAACCATGAGCAAAATAAACCCCTTTTTTCTGATGAATTACCTAGCCTCCAGTATCTCTTTATAGCGATACAAATAGACTAACACACTTCCCTACTCACAGATGCTGACACTATATGCATCTTTCTACCTGTTGGTGTTTTTTTTCCCCTCAACTTGGATGTTGAGATTTGTGAGCAGCATCTTGTTTTTTCATTATTTTAGATGTGTATGTTTTGTCTGTTTACTGTTCTAGTTGTTCTGTTCTTGCAGTTTATTCTGGACAGTGATAAAATCTATGCTGCTTGTTCTCACTCATAAGTGGGAGTTGAACAATGAGAACACATGGACACAGGGAGAGGAATATCACACACTGGGGCCTGCTGGAAGTGGGGGAGCTAGGGGAGGGATGGCATTAGGAGAAATACCTAATGTAGATGATGGGTTGATGAGTACAGCAAACCACCATGGCACGTACACACCTATGTAACAAACCTGCACATTCTACACATGTACCCCAGAACTGAGAGTATATATATATGTGTGTGTGTGTGTGTGTGTGTGTGTGTATACTATGCTGCTACTGTCACCAACTTTGTAGAATCACTGCAACAATGTTATTTTTATATAATATTTCATGACTAGGTAATTTTGGTTGTGTAAACATTAAGTTTAAAAAGAGCCTGGTCAACATAAAGTCATCCTTGAAGAAAAAAACCCTAATAAATAAATAGCAACTCAATGAATGGCAGATTTTGCAATTATACAAAACTTTGCCTATTTTGTACACCTAAGCAAGGAATTGCTTTTTAAAGTAATTCATATTGTGTTTATCTCTTGAAAATAAGAGGCATATTCTGTTTTGTGTTTAGACATATTATGCTAATTAATGTTTTAGTTTTGCAGCTAATTTTAGTTGTATCCACAATATTTATTGCCTATATAAATATTTTTAGTAGCTATTATTTTCCAAAAAACTGACTCCATATTTTCTACATGCAATAATGTACTTTGAAAGGTACAATGTACAGTATTTTCAAAATTCAAATATGAATCCAAATATACATGCTTATCACATAAGTTTTAATAACAAATTTAATAATTATATTAAGGATAACTTCTGTAGGTCATTGAGTTGAGGTCTAGTGCCTAATCCTGTAATTATGAAAAACAGAGCTTTTTCATTCTGAGTGCTATCCTCTTGCAGATTTTGTACAATTAATTAAGTTGGCATGGATTTCTTATATAAAAAGTAGAAGCAATATGATTTATTTTATTTTGTTTGAAAAGAGTTGAAAAGCAACCCAGTCTCACTTTTATCTAATAAAATCACTGTAGATACCTGGGAATAAAACTAAGGAAAAAAAATAGTGTAAGAATTTAATTAGAATAGGAACAGACGAATCATTTTACAAGATATTGTATTGTTATTGGACTCACCATTTCTTCTTTTCAGCCAAGATTTCATGGCTAAAATGTCAATAGGTTCTATAACTCTTAGTTTCTTTGCTGTAAATTTCTTTTAAATTAAGAACCTAGTTTTGAATAACTTGCTTCTCAGTTTTTGGTTTGCCCAATTATGTGATTTGTAGTGCATTGTGAATAGCTTCCCAGAGACTGAATAATATTTAATGAGCCCTCATTTATGCTCAGCACTTTATAGGATTACAAGGCAGAAAACCTTACCAACATGATGAACAGCATCAGGATCCTGGACATCGATTAAATTTTTCCAGAGACTCTGATAAATTCTTATTTATGTCTTTCACCTCTTCATTTTCTCCAAACCTCTCCTACTCCTTATTGCCTGATATTTGAGATGCCAGAATACAAATGTCCCTGGAAAAGGGAATTTATGAACATAAGATTACATTTGATTTCCTAGGAACAGACCTTTGTGATTGTGACCTTGTAAATTTTTTCAAGTACCATCAAATCAACTGGGCAAAAATAAGATATGAAATTAGTTCTGTTCATGATGTAGTGGTAGACACTTGAGATCAGATTCAGTCTTAGGCATTGGAGAGAAGTTATGTCTGGCAGAATGGCACCATATCTAATTGGCATGGCAACAGATGGTCATTTACACAAGTAGTATGACAAGGTCCAGTGGAAAGGAACAGCATGTTTCCCAATGTAGATCAGAGTACAAGTCCACTGAATCAAGGAACAGATGTCAATCAGAACACAGTTAAAGCAGATGTTTCGCATCATGAATTGGGTCACCTGACAGCAAATCAGACCTTGAGATTTGGGGAATATTAAGACAACCTAGTTGCAAGCACAGGAAGCATGATTGACATTCAGCTGTCACATACGGGGCAAAGTGGAAATGGGTCTCAGGAATAATGCAGAAGCCCAAATAGAAGATATGATACAGGGAACACTAGCTTAAATGTCTATAGTGAACAAACAGTTAACATAAGTATGTAAATCAGGCCAGGTCTATAAAACTAGATTAAAGAAATTGGTGATGAACTAGAAATTCAATGTCTTATCTAAAGATTTTCAAATTCAAAAAGTCAAAAAATGTTTGTCATACAAATAAACTGTCTGCTGGCCAAATTCAGCTTGTAGAGCCCCAGCTTGTGAACCCTTAGTAAATGACTGGTATCAGAGGCATTACTTCAATAAAGCTTTTATAAGGGTAGGAAGAGGACGAAGGAGTAAGCAGTGGGTAGTCAGGAGGGCAAAGAAAAAATTGGAAGCACTGAAATAAAGTTTCACCAACTTCAAGGCTGGATTCAGTGGCTCACACCTTTAATCCCAGTGCTTTGGTAAGCTGAGGCAGAAAGATAACTTGAGGTCAGGAGTTCAAGACCAGCCTGGGCACCATAGCAAGAGTCCATCTCTACAGAAAATTTTAAAAAGAATAGCTGAGTGTGGTGGCACATGACTGCAGTCCTAGCTACTTGTCGGAGGGGGGTTGCTGGCTGAGGTGATAGGAATACTTGAGTTGAGGAGCTCAAGGCTGCAGTGAGCTATGATGACACCACTGCACTCCAGTCTGAGTGACAGAGTGAGATCTTGTTCTCCCAAAAAAGTTCACAATTTTGTCTCAGGCCTACCTCAATCTTATGGAACATAGTCTAGGTGAGTGAACAAAACATACACAAAGGAAATGATGGAATGCTTTACAAAAAAGCCAGTCAGCAAGTGCAAATTCTTAAGTGCTAAGAGGGATGCTGAGTATTTGTGACCAGAGTCAGGATGGATTAATCTGAGAGAGTATGCATCGAGAGTAAATGCTGAGGCCAGTTTTGAATGAAATAATGAGAAGACTGAAAGAAATGTTGAAGGAGCGTTGCTAGTAAAAGAAATAACTTATTCAAAGACACAGAAAATTAAGCATCATATAGTGGAATGAGACTTAAATTGACAGTCAAAAAGATATAGGTTCTAATATTGGTTTTGCAACCAACTCTCTGTTGTTTTGGGTAAGTCCGTTTCCATACCTACCTTTTTATTCCCCATCTAGAATTCAATCAAACCGAAGGTCATAAATGCAAATTCCTACAATAGCAAAGTAGCTACATGAGTAAAAGACATGTGGAAACCTGACTAAAGCATGCCTGCCATGTATAAACAAAAGTAGCCTAGCACCAACTATTTCCAACTCTTTATGGCTAAGTGGCGATGCAGACTCAATAGTGTGATATTTCTAGAGACTCGAAAAATTTATATTTTTATGTTAAATCTTTTTTTTTTTTGAGACAGTGTCTCATTCTTTTGCTCACTCTTTTGCCGAGGCTGGAGTGCAGTGGCACCATCTTAGTTCACCACAATCTCCACCTCCTGTGTTCAAGCGATTCTCCTGCTTCAGCCTTCTGAGTAGCTGGGACTACAGAGGCATGACACCAAGCCTAGCTAAATTTTTTTTGTATTTGTAGTAGAGACAGGATTTCACCATGTTAGCCAGGATGTTCTCGATCTCTTGACCTCATGATCTGCCTACCTCAGCCTCCCAAAGTGCTGGGATTACAACTTGAGCCACCGCACCCGGCTGTGAAATCTTTTTAAGTTTTAATTTTTGACAAGGTGTTTACATGAGAAGAGCATAAAGACTAGATAAAATATTTATAAGCTATATTCGTTCTGTGAGCTACTAGTTTGCAAACTATTGACTAGGTATACTATAAAGATTCTTTCCATTTCATTTTGTTCATGGTTCTATGACATTAAAGTTAAGATTTAGCAAAATGGAGGGAGATACCGCAAGTTCTCCTTTATAATGGAACGGCTAGAAGTATGCAATCAGATAGCCAGTGTTGGAATCCTGACTTTGACAAAGAAAAGTTAAGATTCCAACACTGGCTATCTGATCCATACTTAAGCAAAGTACATAGTGTCTCTGCAACACCGTTTAATTGTTGGTAAAATAAAGATAATAACAGTAACTGCATCATAGTCTTGTGAAGATTAACTGAGAAAATAGTTTATAGGCATACTTTGGAGGTATTGTAAGCTGTGAGGTAAGAGGCAAATTTAATTCTCTATGTAGATCTCCCTAGTTGTCCCAGTTTCATTTGTTAAAGAGATTCATTAAATGGTCTTGGTTTCCAAAGTGTTTAAAGGCAATGCTTTTCAACCAAGACATCTGATGATGTAAAATGCAGCCAAAACTGTGTCAGGTTTCTTAAACCAGGACTTTGATTAGTTAATATAAGAAGGGAATACTTGAAGAATAACAATACCTATGCTATGTGAATATGATTATAATTAAAAGTTAGTAACCATGAAAATTAAATACTCATAATGAATTATGCGTATTTTGTTTTACAGTATCTATAAGTACATTATATGACAGTATGTTCAATTCTGACCATCAACATCAGGTGTTCCAGTAGGTCATTAACTATTACTTTGTTTCTTTCCTACTGTAAAATTTTACTCCATTGCTCTATGCTGATTTGTTTCATTATGACTACCGTCATACCTTAGAGATATTGTGGGTTTAGTTCCACACCAGAATAATAAAGCAAATATCACAATTAAGTGAGTCACAAAACCTTTTCAGTTTTCCAGTGAATATAACAGTTATGTTTACACTATACTGTAGTGTAAGTCTATTAAGTGTACAATAATATAATGTATGTATCTTAATTTTAAAATATTCTATTGCTAAAAATGCTAACGATCTTCAGAACTGTGAGTTGTAATCTTTTTGCTGGTGGAGGGTCTTGCCTCAATGTTGATGGCTGCTGACTGATCAGGATGGTGGTTGCTGAAGGTTGAGGTGGCTGTGGTAATTTGTTTAAAAAAACACAGTGAAGTTTGTCACCTCCATTGACTCTTCCTTTTATGAAAGATTTCTCTGTAGAATGCAATATTTGTTAGCAATGTCACTCACATTAGATTTTTTAAAATTGTAGTCAATCCAATCAAACCCTGTCACTACTTCAGCAACTATGTTTATGTAATATTCTAAATCTTTTATTGTCTTTTCAACAATGTTCACAGAATATTCACCAGGAGTAGACTACATCTAAAAAATGACCTGTTTACTCATCCATAAAAAGCAATTTGTCATCCAATTATGTATTATAATGAGACTGCAGCAATCCAGTCATATCTTCAGTTCCACTTCTAATTCTAGCTCTCTTTCTGTTTCTACCACATCTGCAGTGACTTCCTCTAATGAGTTCTTGAACCACTCAAAGTCATCTATGAGGGTTGGAATCAACTTCTTCCAAACTCCTATTAATGTTGATATTTTGACCTCCTCCCATGAATCACAAATGTTCTTACTGGCATTTAGAATGGTGAATTCTTTCCAGAAAGTTTTCAATGTACTTTGCTCAGCTACATCAGAGTAATCTCTATCTATAGCAGGTATAGCTTTACAAAATGTATTTGTTAAATAATACAACTTAAAAGTAAAAATTACTCTTTAATCCTTGGGCTACAGAATGAATGCTGTGTTTGCAGGCATGAAAACAACGCCCGTCTACTTGTAAATCTTTATCAGAGCTCTTGGGTGACCAGATGCATTGTCAGCTAGCACTAATATTTTGAAAGAAATTTTTCTTTTTTAGCAATAGGTCTCAATATTGGTGTGTAAAACATTCAGTACTTTAGTGCTAGAAAACAAATGTGCTATCATTCAGGTCTTGCTGTTTTATTTATAGAGTACAGGCAGAGTACAATTACCATAATTCTTAAGGGACTTACAAATTTAAGAATGGTAAATAACCAAGCATTGGATCAACTCAACTCAAAGGTGTATAGCCCCTAATGAGAGAGTCAGCCTTTCTTTTGAAGCTTTAATGTCAGGCCTTGACTTCTTATCCCTACCTATGAAAGTCCTAGATGGCATCTACTTTCAGTATATAGCTGTTTTGTCAACATTGAAAATCTGTTGTTAGGTGTAGCCTCCTTCATCAATATTTTAGCTACATCTTCTGGATAACTTGCTTCAGCTTTTACGTAAGCACTTATTGCTTTACCTTGCACTTTTATGTTATAGAGACAGCTTTTTCTCCTTCAGCCTCATGAACAAACCTTTGCCAGCTTTAAACTTGTCTTCTGCAGCTATCTCACCTTTCTCAGCCTTCATAGAGTTCAAGAGAGTTATAGCTTTGCTCTGGACTAGGCTTTGGCTAAAGGGAATGTTGTGGCTGGTTTGATCTTCTATCCAGACAACTTAAATTTTCCCACATTAGCAATAAGGCTCTTTTGCTTCCTTATCATTTATGTGTTCACTGGAATAGCACTTTGAATTTTTTTCAAGAACACTTTCTTTGCACTCACAACTTGACTAACTATTTGGCACAAGAGGCCTAGCTTTCAGCCTAATTCCGCTTTTGACCTGCCTTCTCCATTAAGCTTAATCATCTCTAGCGTTTGACTTAAAATGAGAGATGTGCAACTCTTCATTTTACTTGAACACTTAACGGCCATTATAGGGTTATCTGTTGGCCTAATTTCAATAATTTTGGGTCCCAGGGAACAGTGAAGCCTGAGAAGAGGGAGGGAGATGAGGGAACAGCCAGTCAGTGAAGCAGTCAGAACACACACAACATGAATCCATTAAATACACTGTCTTACGTGGGACACAGATCGTGGTGCTCCTAAACAGGTATAATAGTAACATCAAAGATCACGGATCAAAGATTACCATAACAGATAAAATAATAATAACGTTCTATATATTGTGAGAATTACCAGAATGTGATACAGAGACACAAAGTGAGTACACACTGTTAGGAAAATGCCACTGGTAGCCTTGCTTATTCAGGGTTGCTGCAAACCTTCAAACTATAAAAATGCAATGTCTGTGAAGCACAATAAAATAAAGTACAATAAAGTGATATATGACTGTATATAAATTTCTGGAGCTGAAATGCTTCTTCTCCTCTTAGACTTTTACTCCTTCTGTTGCAATGCCTCTTGCAAGAAGTTTGTGCAGTTCTACTATAGATATTTGTTTATCTCTGCTTTTTTCTCTTTTCCCTGAATTTCTCCTTCTTTATCTTGTTCTTTCCTTTCCATTGTCTTCTCTCATTATTTTTCTCTTTTTTTTTCTGTGCAATGCCCTTTGATTTGATCAATTTCTCTTTCTTTTGCTGTTTGTTTATGCCTGTTATTCGTGGTGAGCAAACCTATTCATTATCTCTTATTGTGGAGGTAAAATATTAACTTCAGAGCAAAGTCATAAAGGATTGCTCCAGGAAAGAAATTTACCATGACTAGCATTTTTTTATTTCTGGGTATTTTGTTTTGCTTGATTTTGATAAGCATTCTTAGTATTATGTTGCCATAGCTCTGACCACTTGTTTTCATCTCCAGGATTAGCCTGGAACCAATGATTTTAGAATGTAAGGTTATAAGAATCTCTATCTTAATACTGTGTGACTCAGCATCAAGTTAATCACGATGATTGTGTGGCCTTGAAATTATTCTGTTTAGATAAGTGCTCTTGTTGTTTGTTTCTGATACTGGGTTCTCATCTTACTCGCAATTCTGGTAATTGGTTTTCAACATTGCTTTTTGTGCCTAAGTCTTTGCTACCTTGGTAACCTGCCTTATGCCACAGGACAGCTAGGACTAGAATTTTGTTTTGCTTCTGTTCATTCCTCCTTTTTACCTAGAGTTCTCTTCCCCTGAACACTATACCAATAGCCAGGTTCATGCTCCTTGCTGATAGCTTACTTAGATTTATGAGTCTTAGACCCCCTGAATTTATTTCTCTCAGCTCAGTTGGCCTATTGGGAATTACCATTGCCATATAGCAGATAACTCCATGCCTGCCACTTTCAAACAACAGTGTGCATAGAAATTACTTGTATGTATTAAAATTTCAAATGTATGAGTTTTGTCACCTGGGATTGTGATTTACTGTGATTTTTGGTAAAGCTCAGGGCTTTTCATTTTTAACAAGTTTTCTTGGTGATTTTGATGCAAGTGGTCAGCACACCACACTTTGACAAACATTATAAATTACAATTAAGGCTTGCAAAGGAACTGTTTCTTCCTGTGTATTATCATATTATTTGGATGCTAATTCAAAATTAAACTTCACAGATATTAAAGGACTGAGTCTGTATGTATTCTACTGCCTGACATGCATGATGTTTTTACCTGTGAGGTATGCTGAGAACTCAACAGCTGGATTCTGAACGAAAAAGAGAGTAAGCAAAAGATGGAAATGATCAGGCTCTAGTTCCACTATTGGACCCTGTATGGGTGGCTTGAAGTTAAAATCACACTTTCCAAGGATGCATAGTAAATGAACTCTATTTGAATGCGATCTAATCAGTACTGCTTAATAACTCCAGTTTTCAGCCAGAGATAATACTTTCATTAAGGCATAGGATTTTTGGTAATTTTAGTTTTTTTTTTTTTTGCCATCTGTACAGTTTTGGGAAGATAGCTGGGGATATAAAAACTAAGATATGGTATTTGAAATAAATACCTTTTCAAGAACTGGGTAGTTGTTCTTGAAAAGGCAAAGAGTACTGCTCAAGTGAGCACTGGAAAACTAAAAAATATTCAGCATCATGGATATTTGTTGGTTTGAGCTGACAGCATTAATTTTTCTTTCTTATTTAGTACCTTAATTTAATTGTGTGGAATCACCCCTTCCCCTTGCATAAAGTTGGGTGTGTCTATAGTTATGCCCCACTTCCTCCTCTAAGAGATGAATAAGTGACCAAAATGAGGCCAGCTCTACAAGCCAGAAGAGAGTGAGGGCCAATATTCAACATCCTTAAAGAAAAGAACTTTCAACCCAGAATCTCATATCCAGCCAAACTAAGCTTCATAAGTGAAGGAAAAATAAAATCCTTTCTGGACAAGCAATTATTGAGAGATTTTGTCACCACCAGACCTGCCCTACAAGAGCTCCTGAAAGAAACACTAAGCATGGAAAGGAACAAGTACCAGTCACTGCAAAAGCAAACCAGTTGGCAAAGACCAAAAATGCAGTGAAGAAAATGAGTCAACTAATGAGAAAGAAAACCAGCCAATAACAAAATGGCAGGATCAAATTCACACATAACAATATTAACATTGAATGTAAATCACCTAAACGCCCCAATCAAAAGACACAGACTGGCAAAAAAATTTCTGCAATCTACCCATCTGACAAAGGGCTAATATCCAGAATCTACAAAGAACTAAAACAGATATACAAGAAAAAACAAACAACCCCATTCAAAAGTGGGCGAAGGATATGAACAGACACTTTGCAAAAGAGGACATATATGAGGCCAACAAATATATGAAAAAATGCTCGTCATAACTGGTCATTAGAGAAATGCAAATCAAAATCACACTGAGATATCATCTCACGTCAGTTACAATGGCGATCATTCAAAAATTGGGAGAGAACAGATGCTGGAGAGGATGTGGAGAAATAGGAACACTCTTACACAGTTGGTGGGAGTGTAAATTAGTTCAACCATTGTGGAAGACAGTGTGGCGATTTCTCAAGGATCTAGAAATAGAAATTCCATTTGACCCAGCAATCCCACTATTGGTTATATACCCAAAGAACTATAAATCATTCTACTATAAAGACACATGCACATGTATGTTCATTGCAGCCATGTGGACAATAGCAAAGACCTGGAACCAACCCAAATGCCCATCAATGATAGACTGGACAAAGAGAATGTGGTACATATATAAGATGGAATACTATGCAGCCATAAAAAATGTTGAGTTCGTGTCCTTCGTAGGGACTTGGATGAATCTAGAAACCATCATTCTCAGCAAACTGAACCAAGAACAGAAAGCCAAGCACTGTATGTTCTCACTCATAGGTGGGTGCTGAACAACAAGAACACATGGACTCAGGGAGAGGAGCATCACACACAGGGGACAGTTGAGGGGGTAGGAGAGAGACAATGGGGGGTGGGGGATAACATGGGGAGAAATACCAGATATAGTATGCACCTAAAGTAAAATAAATAAATTATTTTTTTAAAAAAAGAATAAGGCAGAAACTGAGGCAGAAGGACTGAATAACTACAATACAAAGTTGGAGAGAGGTGGTTCTGTGGAGGAAGATAAGCCTTTTGGAGGACTTGTGTGGGCCCACGATTTGGTCTAGAAATACCAGCTTTAAGGATGAGAATAAGACAACTAGTTTTACATTTTACCTGCTAGTGATAATGGATTACTAATGTATTGGCAAGGTTGAGCCCACAATTTGAAATTCTTTTGTACCTGTAAAGAAATGGCTGGAAAAGGCAGAGACTGACAGAACATGCCTTACCCTGATAAGCAGCTCTAGTTCTAAGTCAGGCCCCATCTAATCATCTTCATTCACTTCTATAAACCAAGCTATCCTGAAATGTATACTCAAATATGACTCTAGGAACAATAAGCACAATGTGAAGATGGGAACAGAAATATTGATTGGATTTTATATTCTATACCTTATGAAATATTGTTGTCACACTGAATTTTTTTGTGGGGGTGGAGGTTAAGATAGAGAATAAACAGATCTTAAAAACTGTGTTTATATTTCTAGCTTGCAAGTAAAATGTATTGGCATTGCCTAACATGATATATTGTTATGACATGATTAAATGGTTGATCTATAGATAAGTGAGTTCATGTATGACTTCGTTTTATTTGAAGTCAATAATTCCTACAGTAAAGATAAAAAAGTTTAAGAGAAATGTTAAATGATTGAGAATTGAGAGATATAAAAAATATTTTGTAATTTATTTTATAATTATATACCACTCTTTTTTTTTTACTAAAATTACATGTCTATGATACAATATTATCTTTTTAAGCTATTTCATTTTACTATAGATGTATATATGAGTTAGAAATGTTAATGTAATTTTTCTCCCTTGGTGAATTGTAAAAATAAATATTATGAGACCAACATCATCCTGATACCAAAACCTGGCAAAGACACAACTAAAAAATAAATTTCAGGCCAATATCCATGATGAACATTGATGCAAAAATCTTCAATAAAATACTGGTAAACCAAATGGAACAGCACATCAAAAACTTATCCATCACGATCAAGTAGGCTTCATCCCAGATGCAAGGCTGGTTCAACATATGCAAATCTATAAATATAATCCATCATATAAGCAGGACCAGAGACAAAAATCACTTGATTATCTCAATAGATGCAGAGAAGGCCTTCAACAAAATTCAACAGCACTTTATGCTAAAAACTCTTATTAAACTAGCTATCAGTGGAATGTATCTCAAAATAATAAAAGCTATTTGGGACAAACACGTAACCAATATCATACTAAATGGGCAAAAACTGGAAGCATTCCCTTTGAAATCTGGCACTAGACAAGGGTGACCTCTCACCATTCCTATTCAACACATTATTGGAAGTTCTAGCCAGAGCAATCAGTCAAGAAAAAGAAATAAACATATACAACTAGGAATAGAGGAAGCCAAATTTTCTCTATTTGCAGATGACATGATTGTATATTTAGAAGACCCCATCGTCTCAG
The DNA here is from genome assembly GCA_036589455.1 of Ateles fusciceps. Lineage (NCBI taxonomy): Eukaryota > Metazoa > Chordata > Mammalia > Primates > Atelidae > Ateles > Ateles fusciceps. The sequence goes on along the minus strand of JAZHEH010002342.1, from coordinate 670,444 downwards.
CACAAAATCTCCTTAAGATGATAAGCAACTTCAGCAGTCTCAGGATACAAAATCAATGTGCAAAAATCACAGCCATTCCTACACAACAATAACACACAAACAGAGAGCCATATCATAAGCAAACTCCCATTCACAATTACTACAAAGAGAATAAAATACCTAGGAATACAACTAACACAGGATGTGAAGGACCTCTTCAGAGGAGACTACAAACCACTGCTCAAGGAAATGAGAGAGGACACAATAAATGGAAAAACATTCCATGCTCATGGTTAGGAAGAATCAATATCATGAAAATGGCCATACTGCCCAAAGTAATTTATGGATTCAATGCTATCCCCATCAAGCTAACATTGACCTTCTTCATAGAACTGAAAAAAGCCACCTTAAACTTCATATAGAACCAAAAAAGAACCCACATAGCCAAGACAATCCTAAGCAAAAAAAAAAAAAAAAAAAAAAAAAGCTGGAGGCATCATGCTGACTTCAAACTATACTACAAAGCTACAGTAATCAAAACAGCATGGTACTGGTACCTAAACAGAGATATAGACCAATGGAACAGAACAGAGGCCTCAGAAGTAATGCCACACATCTACAACCATCTGATCTTTGACAAACTTTTCAAAAACAAGCAATGGGGAAAGGATTCCCCTGTTTAATAAATGATGTTGGGAAAACTGGCTAGCCATGTGCAGAAAGCTGAAACTGGACGCCTTCCTTACACCTTATACAAAAATTAACTCCATATGGATTAAAGATTTAAACATAAGACCTATCAACATAAAAACCCTAGAAGAAAACCTAGGTAATACCATTCAGGACACAGGCATAGGCAAGGACTTCATGACTAACACACCAAAAGTAATGACAACAAAAGCCAAAATAGACAAATGAGATCTAATTAAACTTAAAAGCTTTTGCACAGCAAAAGAAACAATCATTAGAATGAACTGGCAACCAACAGAATGGGAAAAAATTTTTGCAAGCTACTCATCGACAAAGGGCTAATATCAAAATCTACAAAGAACTAAAACAAATATACAAGAAAAAAGCACATAATTCCATCAAAAAGTGGGCAAAGAGTATCAACAGACACTTTTCAAAAGAAGTCATATATTAGGCCAACAAACATATGAAAAAATGCTGATCATCACTGGTCATTAGAGAAGTGCAAATCAAAACCGCATTGAGATACCATCTCACTCCAGTTAGAATGATGATCGTTAAAAAATCTGGAGACAACAGATGCTGGAGAGGATGTGGAGAAATAGGAACACTTTTACACTGTTGGTGGAAGTGTAAATTAGTTCAACCATTTTGGAAGACAGTGTGGCGATTCCTCAAGGATCTAGAAATAGAGACACCATTTAACCCAGCAATCCCTTTACTGGGTATATACCCAAAGGATTACAAATTGTTCTATTATAAAGACATATGCACACATATGTTCATTGTGGCACAGTTTACAATAGCAAAGACTTGGAACTAACCCAAATGCCCATCAATGGTAGACTGGGTAAAAAAAAAAAAAAATGTGGCACATATGTTTCAGAGTCCAAACTTACCTTTGTACCACATATATACCATGGAATACTATGCAGCCATAAAAGAGGATGAGTTCATGTTCTTTGCAGGGGCATGGATGAAGTTGGAAACCATCATTCTCAGCAAACTGACATAAGAACAGAAAACCTAACACCTCATGTTCTTACTCATAAGTGGGTATTGAACAATGAGAACACATGGACCCAGGAAGGGGAACATCACACACTGGGGTCTGCTGGGGACTCGGGGGCTAGGGCAGGGATTGCAGGGGGTGGGGAGATTGGGGAGGAATAACATAAAAAAATACCTAATGTAGATGATTGGGGGATGGAGGAGCAAACCACCATGGCATGTGTATACCTATGTAACTATCCTGCAAAATCTGCACATGTGCCCCAGAACTTAAAGTAAAATAAAAAAGAAATGAAAATAGGTGATCCAGAGAACGTTCTTCACTTGTAGAAGAGGTGTGATATTAAACACAAGTATTACTTGTGTTCTAAATGCAGCCTCTGTTTAAGAGACAAGCCAATCAAGTGCACAAAGCCACAGACATTGAAGGATGGGAAATAGGATGTAGTTCCTTGTCTTTTCAGTATCTGAGGGTTTTGATGTATAAAGTCACTTGAAATGTGCTTGCTTCTCATTAAGGAAAAATTATAATTTGCCTTACCTTCAGTTTAATTTCACTGCTTCAACTAGACTCATATCAAAATAATGTTTCAGAGCACACACACCACTTTTCCAAAGAAACATAACAAACTAAAAGCCATTTGGGAATTTTTTTCACTCTAGAACTTTTTAGCAGGTTGTTTTCTTCAATTAAAAGGAAACTTTTATGTGGAGTAAGATGGCAGGATAGAAGGCTACATAATGTATTCCCCTTCAGGAAGACCAAATTTCAACAACTAACTACACACAAACAGCATCATCAACTAAAAATCAGGTGAACAACCACAGTATCTGCTTTTAACTTTATATCACTGAAGGAGACATTGGAGAGGGTAGGAAAGAGAGTCTTGAAGTGCCAAGGCCAACCCTCCTCCATCCCCTGGCAGTGACCACATAAAATGGCTTTTCCATGTGCTTTGGAGAGGGAGAGCACAGCAACTGTGAGGATTTGCATTGAACTTTGTGCTACCTCGTAACAGCAGAAAGTTGAACCAGGCTGTACTCACCTAACATCCACTTGTGGAAGGAGTGTTTAGACCAGACTTAGCCAGAGGGAAATTAGCCATCTCAGCATTGGAGATTGGGTTTCCACAAGCCTCACCACTGCAAGCTGGAGTGCTCTGAGGCCCTAAGTAAACTTGAGAGACAGTGTAGGACATAAGGACTGCAATTCTTAGGCAAGTCCTAGTGTCGAGCTGGGCTCAGAGACCAGTGGATGGGGGGACACGTGACCTCTTAGACATCAGCCAGGGTTGCTAATGGAGTAATTGTGTCACACCTCATACACTCATGTGGCAGCAGCCACATGATGAGAAAAAAAAAAAATCTGTGTTTGTGAGAGGGAGAATACAGCAAATGCGAGATTTTACATTGATCTCAGTGCTTCCCTGTCACAGCTGAGACCTGGCAGGGTTTATCACCTGGTAACTAAAAAGCCCCTGAGCCTTTGAATAGCCAACAGTAATACTCAGGTAATATGCAATGGACATTGGGCTTTGTGATGTGTGGGCTCCAGGTGTAACCAAACATGTTCCCAGATGTGTTGGCTATCAAGACTCTGTTGAGAAAAGCAGGGGAAAAGTGAATAAAACTCTGCCTTGCATCTTAGAAATTAGCTCAGCTACAGTGGAGTAGAGCACCAACAAGATACTTGGGGTCACTGAGTCCAGGTTTAGGCTTTTGTCAACACTTCTAGAGCAGCCCTGACTCAAAGAGTGATTCCCAGGCCTGACAGTATTTCTCAGAAGCTGACTGAAGAGCCCTGGGGCTTTAAGTGCACATTGGTGATGGCCTGGCAGAACCCCCATGTGCCAGTAGTGGTGGCAGTCATAGGTAAAGATTCCTCTGCCTGTAGAAAAAGAAGGGAAGAGTAGGAAGGACTTTGTTTTGCTATTTAAGTGCCACCTTAGTCACACTAGAGTGGAATACCAGGTAAATTTCTAAGATTTTTAACTTTAATGTCTGGCTCCTGGACAGTATCTCTGGAACCCCCCCCCTAGGGCCTAAGAATAATTCACTTCCCTGAGGGAAGGGACAAAACTTGGCTGGCTTTGCCACTTGCTGATTGTGGATTCTTAGGGGCTTAAGTGAACTTAAGTGGTAACCACGTAGTGGTTACAGTAGTGGGTCTTGGGTGAAATTCAGTGCCGTGCTGGTTTTAGGTCTGAGCCAGTGTAATCTCTGTGGTGGTGGCCACTGGGATGCTTGTGTTTCCTACCTCCACCTTCAAGTGGCTCACCTCAGAGAGAGAGAGACTCCATTTGTTTGGAAGAAATTAAGGGAAGAAAAAAAGAGACTGTGCTTGGTAATCCAGATAATTCTTTTGGATGTTATCCAAGACCACCATAGTGGTACCTCAATGAGTGTGCAAGAACCACAGTGTTGTTGAGTTTATGCCCCAAATCTGTCCAAATACCTGGAAAACCTTCCCAAGAAGGATAGGCATGAACAAGACCAGACTGTAAAGACTACAATAAATACCTAACTCTGCAATGCTTAGACATAGATGGACAACTTCAAGCATTAAGATTATCTAGGAAGATAAGACCTCAGCAAACAAACTAAGTAAGGCACCAAGGACAAGTACTGAAAGAACAGAGATATGACCTTTCAGACAGTAAACTCAAAATAGCTGTTTTGAGAAAATTCAAAGAAATTCAAGGTAATAAAGAAGAATTCTATGAGATAAATGTAACAAGGAGATTAAAATAATTAAAAGAATCAAGTAGAAATTCTGGAGTTGAAAAATGCTATTGACATACTTGAGAATGCTTCAGTCTCTTAATAGCAGAATTGATCAGGCAGAAGAAAGAATTAATGAGCTTGAAAATAGGCTATTTGAAAATACACAGTGGGAGGAGACAAAAAAGAATAACAAACAATGAAGTACACCTACAAGATCTAGAGAATAGCCTCAAAAGGGCAAATTTAAGAGTTATTTTTCTTAAAGAGAAGGAAGAGAAAATAGGGGTAGAGAGTTTATCAAAAGGAATGCTAGCAGAGAACTTTAGAAACCAAGAGAAAGATATTAATATCTAAACACAAGAACGTTATAAAACATAAACAGGATTAACTAGAAAGAAACTACCTCAAGGCATTTAATAAACAAAGTCACAAAGATCAGGGTAAAGAAAAGGATTCTAAGAGCAGCAAGAGAAAAGAAACAAATAACATACAATGGAGCTCCAATACACCTGGGAGCAGACTTTTTGGTAGAAACCTTACAAGCCAGGGAGAGAGTTGCATGACATATTTAAAGTTGAAAAAAAAAATACACTAAAATCATGTATGCAGTGAAAGTATCCTTTAAGCATGAAGGAGAAATAAAGACCCTCCCAGACAAACAAAATCTGAGGAGATTTCATCAAGATTAGATCTGTCTTACAAGAAATGCTAATGAGAGTTATTCAATCAGAGCAAAAAAGATTTTAATGAACAACAAGAATTCATCTGAAGGTACAAACTCACTAGTAGTAGCCCACAAGAAAAACACAGAATATTAGAATATGGTTATGGTAATGTGTAAAATACTCTTAAATTAAAAGAATGAATGATAAATCAATCAAAATTAATTAGAGCAACAAGTTTTCAGCCATAAAGAGTACAATAAGACACAAAAGGAAACATTAGAAACTTAAAAGTAGGGAGAAAAAGTTAAGATATAGAGTTTTCATTAGTTTTATCTTTGCTTACTTGTTTATTTTTCATGCAATCGGTGTTAAGTTCTCATCAACTTTAAATAATGTGTTACAAGATAAGTACTTACAAGCCTCATGGTAACTTTAAATCAGAAAACATATAACTAATTGCAAAAATAAAATAAAAAACCAAACATTGCAATAATACTGTAATATTGGGGTTCAGGGGTTTAGGGTGCTCTCAACTCCCCTGAGAGGACATTTCTCCAGGTTCTCTGGTATCCTCCCCTCTCAAGAATGAGAGAGGGGACCAGGGTGCAGCTCGTAGTAAATGCTGGACTCAAAAGTATTTGTAGAAAGTGATTTATTTAGATAGAGAGAGAAACCAGAGAAGGAGAGCTCCTTTCACACTGAGTGAGAGAATCCAGAAAGATGGAATCCAGGAGAGGAAAGCAGCTTCCACACTGAGTGGAATGGAATAGAGAGAGATGGAGTTTAGGAGGGGAAGACAGGCTTCCATGGGAGCGTGTGGAAGGGGGCTCCAGACGGGAAATCCAGGAGAGAAGAAAGATCCGAAGGGGTGTGGAAGAAGGGACTTTTAACCTGGGAGGAACCCCCACCTCTCTCTAAGACCCAGGCCAATGAAAGGAGTTTCTTAGAAACTTCCAATGGAGTGATTGACTCTTAGTTTCTTCCCACACCTGCGAAATTCAAACATAAACCATTAAGTCTCCCAGATGGAGAGAGTTGGGAGTGGGGCATAGTGGGAACTTCTTGCCCTAAAACTATGCTCCCTGTTTACCCAGAAAGAGAACATATTCTCTCAATACCCCACCAGAGAAAATCACCTTCACTGACAGGAAGACAGAAAAAATGGAAAAAAGGAAGAAAAGACTACAGAACCAACAGAAAATAAATAACAAAGAGCAGGAGTAAATGCTTACTTATCAATAACAGTGAATGTAAATGGAAATGGACTAAACTCTTCAATTAAGACTTAGAGTGGCTAAATGGACAGAACAGCGAGAGTTAATGATCTGTTGCCTACAAGAAACACACTTTACCTATAATCACACACATAGGTTGAAAATAAAGGAATGGACAAAGATATCCCATACCAATTGAAACCAAAAAAGAGCAGGAGTATCTATCTATCTATCTATCTATCTATATTATCTATCTATCTATCTATCTATATCTATCTATCTATCTATCTATCTATCTATCTATCTATCTATCTTTTGTGACAGGGTCTTGCTCTGTCACTCAGGCTGGAGTGCAGTGGCACAAACATGACTCACTGCAGGCTCTACTTCCTATGCTCAAAAGATTCTTCCATTTCAGCCTCTTGTGTAGTTGGGACTACAGGTGTTCACTACCACACCCAGAGAAGCAGCTTTATGTATATCAGACAAAATAGATTTACAGACAAAAACTATATAAAGAGACAAAGACGTAATTATTAATAATAAAATGATAAATTCAGCAAGAGGATGTAAAAATTATACATATATAGGACCCAACATTGGAACACCCAGATATATCAAGCAAATATTATTAGAGGTAAAGAAAGATAGATCTGAAATACAATAATAGCTGCAGTCTTCACCAACTGACTCTCAGCATTGGACAGTACTTTCAGGCAAAAAAAATTAACTAAGAAACATCAGTCTTAATCTGCACTATAGATCAAATGGATCTAAATAGGTATTTACAGAACATTTTATCCAACAACAGCAAAATACACATTCTTCTCAGCACATGGATTATTCTCAAGCATAGACCATATGTGAGGTAAACAAGTCTTTAAAAATTCAAAACAACTGAGGTAATATCAAGCATCTTCTCTGACCACAATGGAATAAAACTGCAAATAAAAAAAAAAGAAATTTTGGAGACTAAACAAACACACAGATATTAAACAATATGCTCCTGAATGACCAGGGGGTTAAAAATTAAGAAGAAAATTGAAAAATTTGTTAAAACAAATAGTAATGGAAACACAACATACCAAAACCTATATGATACATCAAATGCAGTGCTAAGAGGAAAATTTATAGCTATAAGTGCCTACATCAAAAAAGAAAAAAAAAATCTTCCAAAATATAACCTAATGGTGCATCTTAAAGAACTGGAAAAACAAGAGAAAACTAAACCCAATATTAGTAGAAGGAAAGAAATTATAAAGATCAGAACAGAAATACATGAATTTTAAATGAAGAAAACAGGGATTTGCTGGCAAGATGGCCAAATAGGAACAGCTCCAAGTGCACAACTCTCAGTGAGAGCAACACAAAAGGCAGGTTATTTCCGCATTTCCAACTGAGGTAACTGGTTCATCTCAATGGGACTGGTTAGACAGTGGGTGCAGCCCAAGGGGGGTAAGTTGAAGCAGGGTGAGACACTGCTTCACTGGGAAGCACAAGGGGCTGAGGCACTCCCTCTCTTAATCAATGGAAGGCATTAGGAACTTTTCCTATTACTCTGGCCAAGATATGTGCTTTTCCCACAGTCTTCACAACCGACAGACCAGGAGATTTTCCTCCAGTGCCTACAACATGAGGGCCCAGAGTTTCCAGCACAAAACCAAGCGGCTGTTTGGGAAGATACCAAGTTATCCGCAGCAGTTTTTTATTTTATTTTTGATATCCCAGTGGCACCTAAATGCTAACAAAACAGAAACCATTCACTCCCCTAAAAAGGGGGCTGAAGCCAGGGAGCCAAGTGATCTGGCTCAGTGGGTCCAACCTCCACAAAGACCAGCAAACTAAGATCCACTGGCTTGAAAATCTTGCAGCTAGCACAGCAGTTGGAGCTCGACTTGGGACATTTGAGCTCGGTGGGGGGGAGGGATGTCCACCATCATTGAGGCTTGGGTAGGTGATTTTAACCTTGCCCATGTAAACAAAGTCACTGAGAAGTTTACACAGTGACTGGGTGGAGCCCATGGCAGCTCAGCAAGGTCCCTGCAGGCAGACTGTGTCACTGGACTTCCTCCTTGATGAATAGGACCTTTTTGAAAAGAGGGCAGCAGCCTGTCAAGGACTTATAAATAAAGCTCCCCACCTTCCTGGGACAGAGAGACCTGGGAAAAGGGGTGGTTGTAGGTACAGCCTCAGCAGACTTAAACGTCCCTGACTGAAAGCTCTGAAGAGACCAGTGAATCTCCCAGCACAGCGTTTGAGCTCTGATAAGGGACAGACTGGCTCCTCAAGTGGGTCCCTGACCTCTGTGTATCCTGACTGGGAGACAACTCCAAGCAGGGGCTGACAGGTAACACACAGGAGAGATCTGGCTGGCATCTGGCAAGTACCCTTCTTGGATGAAGCTACAAGAAGAAGAAACAGGCATAAATCTTTGCTGCTTGGCTCATGATTCCCAGGCAAGCAGGGTCTGGAGTGGACCTCCAGCAAACTCCAGCAGACCTGCAACAGATGGGCATGACTGTTAAGTAAAACCAACAAACAGAAAGAAATAGCTTCAACATCAACAGAAAGGACGTCCACTTAGAGACCCCATCCAAAGGTTACCAACTTCAAAGACCAAAAGTAGATAAATCCACAAAGATGGGAAGAAACCAGTGCAAATGACTCAAAATTCCAAAAACCAGAATGCGCCTTCTCCTCCAAGGGATCACAACTCTTCACCAGCAAGGAACAAACTGGATGTAGAATGAGTTTGACTAATTGACAGAGCAGGCTTCAGAAGGTGGGTAATAACAAACTTCTCCAAGCTAAAGGATCATGTTCTAATCCAATTCGAGAAAGGTAACGACCTTGAAAACATGTTAGATGAAATGCTAACTAGAATAATCAGTGTAAAGAAGAACATAAACAACTGATGAAGCTGAAAAACACAGCACGACAACTTTATAAAGCATATACAAGTTTCAATAGCTGAACTGATCAAGCAGAAGAAAGGATAGCAGAGATTAAAGATCAACTCAATTAAAGTGAGAAGACAAGATTAAAGAAAACAGAATGAAAAGGAATGAACAAAGCCTCCAAGAAATATGAGATTATGTGAAAAGACCAAATCTACACTTGTTTAGTGTACCTGAAAGTGATGGGGAGAATGAAACTAAATTGGACAACACTCTTCAGGATAATATCCAGGAGAACTTACCCAACCTAGCAATACAGGCCAACATTCAAATTCAGGAAATACAAAAAACACCACAAAGATACTCCTTAAGAAGGGAAACCCAAGACATATAATCATAAGATTCACCAGGGTTGAAATGAAAGAAAAATTGCTAAAAGCAGCTAGAGAGAATGGTCGGGTTACCCAAAAGAGAAGCCCAAAAGACTTAGACAGCGAATCTCTTGGCAGAAACCCTACAAGCCAGAAGAGAGTGGGGGTCAATATTCAACATCCTTAAAGAAAAGAATTTTCTTTTATTTTATTTAATTTATTTTTTTATTGTACTTTAGGTTCTGGGGTACATGTGCAGATCATGCAGGATTGTTGCATAGGTATATACATGACAAGGTGGTTTGTTGCCTCCATCCCCCCCATCACCTATATCTGGCATTTCTCCCCCCATGTTATCTCTCCCCCAACCTCTCCACCTCCCACTTTCCCTCCCCTAGCCCCCCAACAGACCCCAGTGTGTGATGCTCCCTTCCCTGTGTCCATGTGTTCTCATTGTTCAACACCTGCCTATGAGTGAGAACATGTGGTGTTTGATTTTCTGTTCCTGTGTAGTTTGCTGAGAATGATGGTTTCCAGATTCATCCATGTCCCCCCACAAAGGACACAAACTCATCATTTTTTATGGCTGCATAGTATTCCACGGTGTATATATGCCACATTTTCTTTATCCAGTCTATCATTGGTGGGCATTTGGGTTGGTTCAAGGTCTTTGCTATGGTAAACAGTGCCACAATGAACATATGTGTCCATGTATCTATATAATAGAATGATTTATTTGGGTATATATCCAGTAATGGAATTGCTGGATCAAATGGAGATTTCTATTTCTAGATTTTTGAGGAATCACCACAAGGAATCACCACACTGTCTTCCACTATGGATGAACTAATTTACAGTCCCACCAATACTGTAAAAGTGTTCCTATTTCTCTACATCCTCTCGGCATCTGTTGTCTCCAGAACTTTTAATGATAACCTTTCTAACTGGCATGAGATCGTATCTCAATGTGGTTTTGATTTGCATTTCTCTAATGACCAGTGATGATGAGCATTTTTTCATATGTTTCTTGGCCTCATATATGTCTTCTTTTAAAAAGTGTCTGTTCATATCCTTTGCCCACTTTTGAATGAGTTTGAAAGCAGAAACTGGACCCCTTCCTGAACAAAAGCCACAATAGACAAATGGGACCTAATTGAACTCCAGAGCTTCTGTACAGCAAAAGAAACAATCATTAGAGTGAACCAGCAACCAACAGAATGGGAAAAATTTTGCTATCTACCCATCTGACAAAGGGCTAATATCCAGAATCTACAAAGAACTAAAACAGATTGACAAGAAAATAATTTTCAACTCAGAATTGTGTATCCAGCCAAACTAAGCTTCATAAATGAAGGATAAATAAAATTCTTTATGGACAAGCAACTGCTGAGAGGTTTTGTCACCGCCCAGGCCTACTTTACAAGAGCTCTTAAAGGAAGTACTAAACATGGAAAGGAACAACTAGTACCGAGCACTGCAAAAACATACAAAATTGTAAAGACAATTGACACTATGAAGAAACTGCATCAACTACTGGGCAAAACAACTAGCTAGTTTTGGCAGGATCAAATTCACACATAACAATATTAATCTTAAATATAAATGGCCAAATGCCCCAATTTAAAAGGCACAGACTCCGCAAATTGAATAAAGTCAAGACCCATTGATGTGCTGTATTTAGGAGACCTATCTCACATGCAAAGACACACATAAGCTCAAAATAAAGGGATGGAGGAAGATTTACCAAGCAAATGGACAGAAAACAAAAAAGCAGGGATTGCAATCCTAGTCTCTGATAAAATGGACTTTAAACCATCAAAGATCAAAAGAGACAAAGAAGGGGCATTACATAATGGTAAAGGAATAAATACAACAAGAAGACCTAACTATCTTAAATATATATGCACCCAATACAGGAGTATCCAGACACATAAAGCAAGTTCTTAAGACCTGCAAAGAGACTTAGACTCCCACACAATAATAGTGGAAGAGTTTAACACTCCACTGTCAATATTAGACAGATCAATGGGAGAAGAAATTAACAAAGACATTCAGGACTTGAACTCAGCTACGGACCAAGTAAATCAAATAGACCTCTACAGAACTCTCCACCCCAAATCCACAGAACATGCATTCTTCTCAGCATCACATTGCATTTATTCTAAAATTGACCACATTATTGGATGTAAAACTATCCTCAGCAAATGAAAAATAACAGAAATCATAACAGTCTCTCAGACCACAGTGCAATCAAATTAGACCTCAGGATTAAGAAACTCACTCAGAAAAACTCCAGAACCACATGGAAACTGAACAACCTGCTCCTGAATGACTACTTGATAAATAATGAAATTAAGGCAGAAATAAAGATGTTCTTTAAAACCAATGAGACGAAGACACAACATACTAGAATCTCTGGGAAACACTTAAAGCAGTATGTACAGGGAAATTTATAGCACTAAATGACCACAAGAGAAACGAGAAAAGATCTAAAATTGACATCCTAACATAATGATTAAAGGAACTAGACGAGCAATATGAAACAGATTCAAAAGCTAGCAGAAGACCAGAAATAACTATATATTAGCCTATTTGATCATGGTGGTTTGGCTTTTTGATGTGCTGATGGATTTCATTTGCTAGTATTTTGTTGAAGAATTTTGATTTATGTTTATTAGAGTATTGGCCTAATTTCTTTTTTGGAATAATTTTAGTAGAATTTGTGTCAGCTCTTTTTTATACCTCTGTTAGAATCCAGCTATAAATATGTTTGGTCCAGAGCTTTTTTTGGTTGGTAGGTTTCTTATTACTAATTCAATTTCAGAACTCATTTTTGGTCTACTCAGGGTTTCAATTTTTTCCTGGTTCAATCTTTAGAGGTTGTAAGTTTCCAGGAATGTATACGTTTCTTCTAGATTTTCCAGTTTGTGTACATAGAGGTGATTGTAATAGTCTTTTAGGGTTGTTTGTATTTCTTTGGAGTTGCTGTTAACATCCGCATTGTCATTTCTGATTGTGCTTATTTGGATCTCTCACTTTTTTTATTAGTCTAGCTAGTACCCTATAAATCTCATTTATTCTTTTCTTTTTCCATTGTCCTTACCCTGGTAAAGTAACATTTATTCTTTTAAAGAACAAACTTTTGGTTTCATTTGTCTTTTGTACGTTTTTTGTGTGTTTCTATTTTGTTCAGTTTAACTCTGACTTGGTTATCTTTTATTCTGCTAGCTCTGGTCTCAGTTTGCTCTTGTTTTTATATTTTTTATAGGTGTAATATTAGGCTGCTAATTTAGGTACTTTCTGTTTGATATTGGTATTTAGTGCTATAAACTTTTTTTTTAACACTGATTTAAATTTGTCTCAGAGATTCTGGTATGCTCTATCTGTGTTTTCATTACTTTCAAATAATTTCTGGATTTCTGCTTTAATTTCATTATTTACCCAAAAGTCATGCAGCAGCAGATTTTTGAATTTCCATGTAATTGCATGATTTTGAAAGATCTTGAGGTTGGTTTCTATTTTTATTGCACTGTGCTCTGAGAATGGTTGGTTTAGTTTCTGTTTATAAAATTTGTTGAGAATTGATGTGGCCAATTTTAGAGAACATGCCATTTGCAGATGAAGAAGAATTAATATTCTGTTGTTTTTGAGTGGAGTGTTCAGTAAATGTCTCATTGGTTCATTTGTTCAGAGGGTTGAAGTTAGGTCCAGAATATTTTGGGTAATATTCTTCCTCAATGATTTGTCTGATGCTGTAGGTGGGTTACTGAAATATTCCACTATTTTTATGTAATTATATAAGTGTCTTTGTAAGTCTCTAAGAACTTGTTTAATAAATCTGGGGTGTTCCAGTATTGGATAAATAAACATTTAGGATAATTAAGTCTACTTGTAGAATCGAACTCTTTATTATCATATAATGCTGTTCTTTGTCCATTTTGATACTTGCTGGTTTAAAGTCTGTTTTACCTAAAATTAGAATAGCAAACACTGCTCTTTGTTTTCTGTTTGCTTGATAGGTCTTTCCCCATCCCTTTACTTTGAGCCTATGTGTGTCCTTGTATGTGAGATGAGTCTCCTGTAGATAGCATACAATTGGAACTTGCATCTTTATCTAATTAGACACTTTATGCTTTTAATTGGGGCATTTAACCCATTTACATCAAAGTTAATATTAACATGTGGAGATTCGATTCTGTCATCATATTGTTAGCTTGTTGTTATGTAGACTTAATTGTAGCATTGCTTTATAGTGTAAATGGTCTATGTGTTACACTGAGTTTTGTGTTAACCTATAATGGTCTTTTGTTTCTGTGTTTAGCAATTTTTAAGGATCTCTTTTAAAGCATGTCTGGTGGTAAAAAATTTTCTTAGCATTTTTTTTTGTCCAAATAGATTGTATTTCTTCTTTTGCTTATGAAGCTTAGTTTGACTGCAAATAAAATTCTTAGTTGAAATTATTTTTAAGTATGTAGGTCCTTACATCCTTTTTATATTTTTATATTTATTATTAATATTACTATTTATATCTTTATATTTATAAAAACATTTTAATAAATATAAAATACTTATAAAATTAATTTATATTTTTATTTATTTAATTTTTAAAAATCTTACTTTAAGTTCTGAGATATATGTACAGAATATGCAGGTTTGTTACATATGTATACATGTGCCATGGTCGTTGCTGCACCCATCAACCCATCACCTAGGTTTTAAGCCCCACATGCATTAGGTATTTATGCTAAAGCTCTCCCTCTCCCTTGACCCCCACCCTGCTACAATCCCTGGTGTGTGTTATTCCCTTCCCTGTGTCAATGTGTTCTCATTGTTTAACTCCCACTTATGAGTGAGAACATGCCATGTTTGGTTTTCTGTTTCCATACTGGTTTGCTGAGAATGTGGTTTCAGCTCTCATCCATGTCCATGCCAAGGACATAATCTCATTATTTTTATGGCTGCATAGTATTCCATGGTGTATTTTCTTTATCCATTCTATCATTGATGGGCATTTGGGTTGGCTCTGAGTTCTTTATTGTAAATAGTGCTACAATAAACATATGTGTGCATGTGTCTTTATAGTAGAATGATTTATAATCCTTCGGGTATCTACTCAAGTAATGGGATTGCTGGGTTAAATAGTATTTCTAGTTCTAGATCCTTGAGGGATCACCAAACTGTCTTCCACAATGGTTGAACTAATTTACATTCTCACCAACAGTGGAAAAGCGTTTCTATCTCTTCACAGCCTCACCAGCATCTATTGTTTTCTGACGTTTTAAAATCGCTGTTCTAACTGGTGTGAGAATGTAGTTTTGATTTGTATTTCTTTTATAATGAGTGATAATGATCTTTTTTTCATATGTTTGTTGGTTGCATAAATGTCTTCTGTTGAGAAGGGTCTGTTCATATCCTTTGCTCACTTTTTTTTAATTTTTTTTTTTTTTTTTGCACTTTAGGTTCTGGGGTACATGTGCAGAACATGCAGGATGGTTGCATAGGTATCTGCATGGCAATGTGATTTGCTGCCTGCATCACCCCATCACCTATATCTGGCATTTCTCACCATGTTATCCCTCCCCAATCTCCCTACCCACTGCTGTCCCTCCCCTATTCTCCCCCAACAGACCCCAATGTGTATGCTCCCCTCCCCCGTGTCCATGTGTTCTCATTTCTTTGCTTACTTTTTGATGGGATATTTTTTTCTTGTAAATTTGTTTAAGTTCCTTATAGATTCTGGATATTAGACATTTGTCAGATGGGTAGATTGCAAAAATTTTCTCCATTCTGTAGGTTCCCTGTTCACTCTGATGTTAGTTTCTTTTGCTGTGCAGAAACTCTTTAGTTTAATTATATCCCATTTGTAAATTTTGGCTTTTGTGGAAATTGATTTGTTGTTTTAGTCATGAAGTCTTTTGTATGTTTTTATTTTTATTCTTATATTTTTAGGGATATAAGCTCCCAATTTCTTCTGGCTTGTAGGGTTTCTGCTGAAATGTCCATTGTTAGACTGATGGAATTCCTTTTTGTAGGCAACTTTTCCCCTTCTCTCTAAATGCCTGTATAATTATTATTTATTTTTCTTGACCTTAAGAATCTAATGACTGTGTGTCTTGGGGATAGTTGCCTTGCACAGTATCTCACAGAGTTTCTGCAAATTTACTGAATTTGTATATCAATCTCTCTAGCAAAATTTTAAGTATTTTCATGGATGATATCCTGAAATATGTTTTACAAGTTGCTTGCTTACTTTTTCTCATTTCCAGGGAATCCAATGGGTCATATGTTTGGTCTCTTTACATAATTCCATATTTCTTGAGTGTTTTACTTATTTTAAAAATGATTATTTTTTTATTTTTGTCTGAATGAGTTGAATTTTAAAGAAGTCTTTGACTTCTGAGACTTTTTTCAGCTTGCCCTATTCTGTTGTTAATACTTGTGATTGTGTTTTAGAATTCTTGTGGTGAGTTTTTTTTAAATCTCTATTATATCAGTTTTGCTTATTTTATAATTTACATTTAATCTTTCTGGTCTTTTATAATTTTATTGGATTTCTTAGATTCCTTGGATTACATTTTAACTTTTTTTTTTGAATCTGAATGATTTTTGCTGCCATCCAAATTTAGAATTCTTTTCTGGTCATATCAGTCATTTTATTCAGATTAAGAACAATTGCTGGGGTCTAACATCGTTGTTTGGAGGTAGAAGACACTCTAGCTTTTAAAGTTTTCAAAGTTTCTGTGCTGGTTCTTATCTGTGTGGGCTGATGTTCCTTTAACTGTTGTGTAATTTGGGTATAGTCAATTTTTATTTTTTTCCCAGAGGTTTGAGGTATTTTTCAGGGTCCTTATTTGTGACTAAATTTTTGCCCATGATTTCTTAATAGAAAATATTTTTAAAGTATTTTTGGTGTAGTTTGAGCTGCCATCCTATATAAGGCCATT
Organism: Ateles fusciceps; assembly: GCA_036589455.1. Taxonomy (NCBI): domain Eukaryota; kingdom Metazoa; phylum Chordata; class Mammalia; order Primates; family Atelidae; genus Ateles; species Ateles fusciceps. The sequence goes on along the minus strand of JAZHEH010002342.1, from coordinate 653,949 downwards.
CATTGTAATGGTCAATAGATAGGCTCTTACTTAGCTGCACTACTCCTCTGTATTTTCTCAAATTTGCATTAATTCTCTGAGACTGTGGGCTTCTCTCCAGATTGAGTGCCTGTAGGAAATCGTGACTTGCCACTCCTGAGCTGTGCACTACAGCCCTGGGGCAAGCTTAGATTTTTTGATTCCACCCCAGTGGGGGCAGCATGTGTAGCAGCCTTGGAAGTGGCAATGGTATAGTGCCTATCACTTATCTCCCCAGAGCTCCACTCCAAAGAAAGGCAGAACCTCTACCAATTGGAGCAATTAGCTAAGTATGAGAGGCTACATTATGGGCTCAACCTACAGGGTCCTGCCTGGTGAAGGGTAGGTGATTGGGGGGATCACAGATAAGAGAAACTTGGCTCCTGTCTGTTAGAAAGCTGTGGCATGCTGAATGTTCAAGCAAAGTGATTAGGGTCTTTGTTCCCCATCCTGAGGATATCAAGGGTGGGTACTGCTGTACTGGCAATGACCGAGGAGCTGTCAGTTTCCTCTGTGAAACCCACCCTGGAAAGACACAGACCTGCTGTCAATGGGAACGTTCAGCCAGGGATGGGGCAGCTGCACTGTCGGCCCAAACCAGGAGCCCTGCTTGGTAAAGAGCAGGGTGTCAGGGACTTACAGGGAAAAGAGACTGGACACCTTCCCATGTTGTGCCTTTTGTGTGCTGGAGGGGTAAACAAAGTGATTACAATTTTTGTTTTCTCTTCAGCCTGAGGGCACTAAGGGCATGTAATGTTGCAGTGGTGATGACAGAAAGCCTGAGGGTTGTCTAATGGAAATTCCACCCCAGAGAAATTCAGAGCTGTCACCAACTGATGTGACCAAGTGGAGATATTGCAGCTGCTCTGGGGGCCCAGGCTGAAAGGCTCTGCCCAGTGAGGAGTAGCAGGAGCAGATAATCACGTAGAAAACAGTCTGGTTTCTTTTCCAAATGGTAACCTCAGCAAGCTGGATGCTCAAGACAGTTCTTGGCCTCTTCAATGCTTCCCCAGTTTGAGGATAGTAGAAACAGGGGCTGCTGTAGTGGCAAAATCTGTGGGCCTGTTAGATAACTCTGAGAGCTCTGTCCCAGAGAAATGCAGAGTGGCAACCAGCCTGAGTGCAAAGGTAAAATTAGGGTGCCTGAGATGGGGTCTCAGGCCAGTGGGCTTTGCCTGGTGATGTGAAGCAGAGGCAAGGTCAGCAGTCCATCCACTCCTCAGCACCATGGATATGGTCCCTATCCTGGGGGCACAAGAGAGAGCCTGGCCTCCCTTGTTGGCAGAGGTATGGCAGATGGGATTGGATGCTCAGGGATTCAAGGCCCTTGGGAATCCATGTGGACCTGAGTGGCAGTTTTGCACAGACTACACACAGCTCTTTATGTCAGTCTGGAGGCCCAGGGGGTGGGGAGACAAGAGATATCCCCTATGCTCAGGATTGTAAAGATTTATGGCAGAAATGTGGGTTTCAAGGGGTTTTCAATCATTCACCCTTCCCTAGAGTGGAGAGCCACTCTTGTCTTTGCATCAATCCCAAGTAGGCTGCTGTCATGCCTCACTCCTCTCTGCTCTCCATGAGTCACTATTGCTTCCTTGATTAATTCTAACATAACCTCTTGGATGACATATAAAAAGAGCTGGTGTCTACTGACCACTCTATCACCATTTTATGAAATCAGCACAGGCCAGCTTTTTTTCTTTGGCTATCTTCACACTTTCCCCAGGGGCTTTTCTATATACCTAATAAAAATGCAATTTGAATTTTAAAAAATACAATACTATTTACACTAGCACCCTTCAAGTAAAATATTTCAATGTAAAGCTGACACAATATGTATAGAATCTATGTGAAGAAAGCTATAAAAATATGATGAAAAAATCAAACAACAAATAAGATATTCCATATTTATGAGTAGAAAGACTCAATATTTGCAAGATGTCAATTCTTCCCAAGTTGATCTATAGATTCAATGCAATTACAATGAAAATCTCACCAAGTTATTTGGTGGAGATTAACAAAAAAGTCACTTCAAAAATTTTATTGTACAATTGCTCCTATTAACAGCATAATTGACTAATCTGAGAAAGCAATTTCAGAGTTTGAAGACTGATTCTCTAAAATAACTTAGTCAGAAAAAAATAATAAAAAAATAAAGAAGAATGATTAAAAACCACCAAGAAATGTGGTACTTAAAAAAAAAGAAAGACCAAATTTATGACTCATTGGCATCCCCTAAAGAGAGAAATAAGAGCCATTTCAGACAAGCAAAACCTATAAAAATTTATTACCATCAGACCTTTTTCACAAGTAGTTCTTAAGAAGGGCTAAATATGGAAATAAAAGACTGTTACTGGCCACTGCAAATACACACTTAAGTACAGTAGATCATTGAAACTACAAAGCAACCACACAAACAAGTCTTTATAATAACCAACTAACAACATGATAATAGGATCAAACTCACACATGTAAATATTAACCTTTGCTATAAACTTCCTAAATGCCTCAATTGAAAAGCACAGCATGGCAAGTTGGATAAAGAAACAAAGCCAAACCGTATGCTGTCTACATGAGACCAATCTCAAATGCAATAACACCCATAAGCTCAAAGTAAAGAAATGAGACAAAATATACAAAGTAACTGTAAAAATGCAGAGGTTTATATTCTACCTTCAGACAAAATAGATTTTAAATCAGCAATAAGCACAAAAGACAAACAAGGGTAAAGAGAGAAGTTTCAATTCAACAGGAAGATCTAACTATCCTAAATAGAAATGCATCAAACACAGGAGCACCCAGATTCATAATGTAAATTCTTAGAGACTTATGAAGAGACTTAGATAACCACACAATAATAGCGGGTGACTTCAACACCTCACTGACAGTATTAGATGCATTACTTAGGCAGTAAACTAACGAAGGTATTTGGGACCTTAACTCAACGTTTGACCAGATGGGCCTAATAAACACTGATAGAACTATCCATCCCAAAACAACTAAATATATGTTGTTGTCATCCAAACATGGCTCATATTTTAAATTTGACTACTCAATCAGCATAAAACAATCCTCAGCAAATTGAAAAAAAATACATCAAAAACACTCTCAGATCACAGTGCAATAAAAATACAATCAAACTAAGAAAATCACTCATAACCATACAATTTCATAAAAATTAATTTACTTACTCCTGAATGACTTCTGAATAAACATGAAACTAAAACAGAAACCAAGAAATTCTTGGAAATTAATTAAAATGAAGATACAATACACCAGAATCTCTAGAACAAAGCTAAAGTTGTATTAAGAGGGAAGTTGATAGTGTTAAAAACCCATATAAAAAGTTAGAAAGATCTCAGATTAACTATCTAACATCACACTTAGAGGAACTAGAGATAAAAGAGCAAATATACACCAAAGCTAATATAAGACAGGAAATAACTAAAATCAGAGCTGAACTGAAAGAAACTGAGACATGAAAAACCATCAAAAAGATCAATGAATCCAAAAGTCGTTTTTAAATAAGAATAAATAACATTGATAGATCACTAGCTATGCTAAGAAGAAAAAAGATCCAAATAAACACAATCAGAAATGACAAAGGTGACATTACCACCAACCCCAAAGTAATATAAAAACCCTCAGAGTCTATTATGAACACCTCTTTGCACACAAAGTAGAAAACCAACAAAAAATGGATAAATTCCTGGAAACATATAACCTCCCAAGATTGAACCAGGAAGGATCAAATCCCTGAACAAGTCAATAAGATTCCAAAATTAAATTAGTAATTTAAAAAATCTACAAACCAGAAAAAGCTAAGAACCAGATGATTCACAGCCAAATTCTACTAGACATATAAAAACATCTGATACCTATCCAATGAAACTATTTTAAAAAATTGAGGAGTAGGGAGTACTATATAACTCATTCTATGAGGCCTGCATTACTCTGATACCAAAACCTGGCAGAGTCAAAACAACTCAAAAAAAACCTTAGGCCAATATTCTTGATAAACATAGATGCAAAATTTCTTAACAAAATAAGATCAAAACAAACCCAGCAGCGTATCAAAAATCCATTATCAAGTAGGCTTTGTCCGGAGTTGATTCAACATACACAAATCAATAATTGTTATTCATTATATAAACATAACTGAAAACAAAAGTGAAATGATCACTTCAATAGGTGTAGAAAAGGCTTTTTATAAAATTCAATATCCCTTCATGTTAAAAACCCTCAACAAACAAAGTATCAAGTAAACATACTGATAATAATAAGAATCTTCTATAACAAACCCATATCCAACATCATAATGAAATGGCAAAAGCTGGAAGTGTTCCCCCTTGAGAATTGAAACAAGACAAGGATGCCCATTCTCACCACTCCTATTCAACATAGTACTAGAAGTCCTAGCCAGAGCAATCAGAAAAGAGAAAGAAATAAAAGATGTTCAAATAGGGACAGAGGAAGTCAAACTATCTCTGTGTGAAAATGATATGCTTCAATAACTAGAAAGCCTCGCTCTATAACTAGAAAGCTTCCCAAAAGCTCCTAGATATGATAAACAACTTTAGAAAAGTTTCAGGATACAAACTCAATTTACAACAATCAGTAGCATTTCTATAAACCAACAAAATTTAAAATGAGAACCAAATAAAAAACACAATCACATTTACAAGAGGCACAAAAAGAATAAAATATCTACAAATCCAACTAATCAGGGAGGTGAAAGATAATTACAATAAGAATTACAAATCACTAATCAAAGAAATTAGAGGGACACAAGCAGATGGAAAAACATTCCATGTTCATAGATAGAAATAATCGATATTTTTAAAATGGCCACATGTCCCAAAGCAATTTACAATGTCAATGCTATTCCAATCAAACTACCAATAACATTCTTTACAGAATTAGAAAAGAACTATATTTTAAAATTATACGGATTGTAAAAAGAGTTCTAATATCCAAAGCAATCCTAAGGAAAAAGAAGAAAGCTAGAGACATCACATTATCCAACTTCAAACTATACTACAAGGCCACAGTAACCAAAGCAGCATGGTACTTCTATTTAAACAGACAGGTAGACAAATGGAACAGAATAGAGTTCGCAAAAATAAATTTGCACACCTACAACCATCTGGTTTTTGACAAAGTTAACAAAAACAAGCAAGGAGAGAAGCAATCCCTATTCAGTAAATGATGCTGGGATAACTGAGTAGCTGTATGCAGAAGATTGACGCTGAACTCTGTTCTTATACAATATACAAAAAAATTGACTCAGGATGGATTAAAGACTTAAATGTAAAACCAGAAACTATAAAAACCCTGGAAGGTAACCTACAAAATATCATTCTGGATATAGACCATAGCAAAGATTTTATGACAAGGATGCCAAAAGCAATTGCAACAGAAACAATATTTGACAAATGAGACTTAATTAAACTACAAGGCTTCTGAACAGCAAAAGAAACTGTCAACAGGGTAAATAAACAAACTGCAGAATGGGAGAAAATGCAAACTATACATGTGACAAAGGTCTAATATCTTGAAATTATTATTATTTTTAAGCAAGTTAACAACCAAAAACCTAACTTCTCCCTTAAAAAGTGGGCAAAGAACATGACCAGACATTTTTCCAAAGAATGCATACACATAGCCGAGAAATATATGAAAAATATTCAACATTACTTATCATTAGAGAAGTGCAAATCGGTATCACAAAATGATATAATCTCACACCAGTATAAATAGTTACCTTTAAAATGTCAAGCAATAACAGATATTGGCAAGGTTGCAGGGAAAAGAAAATGCTCACACTCTGCTGGTAAGAGTGAAAGTTAGTTTAACCCTTGTGGAAAGTAGTTTTCCAAATTCTCAAATAACTTAAAAGAGAAGTGCTATTTTACCCAGTAATCCCATTATTTAGTATATACACAAAAGAATTTAAATTTTCCTGCCAAAAATACACATGCATATGTATATTCATGGCAACACTATGTACAATAGCAGTTATTGAGTCAACATAAATGCCCACCAAAGGTAGACCAGATAAGAAAATATAGCACATATATACCATGGAATACTACACAGCTATTAAAAATATGATCATGTCATTTGCAGCAAAATGGATGGAGCTGGAGGCCATAAGTCTAAGCAAAATAATGCAGAAACAGAAAACCAAATACTTTGTGTTCTCACTTAAAGTGGGAGCTAAATATTTAGTACACATGGACACAGATAAGGGAACAGGACCTACAGGACCTACTTAAAGTTGGAACTTGGGGGAAGGTGAGGATGAAAAAACTATCAGATACTATCCAGATACTATGCTTATTACTTGGGTGACAATATAGTCTGTACACCAAACCTCTGTGACATTCTATTTACCTAAATTACAAACATGCACATGTATCCTTAAACCTAAAATAAAATTTTTAAAAATATAAGAATGTCATTGACATTTTAAATGGGAACTGCATTGAATCTGTAGATTGCTTTGGGTAGTATGGACATTTTAACAATGTTGATTTCTCCAAAACACGAACATGGAATATCTTTCCATTTTATTTTTGTTTTCTATTCAGTTTCTTACATCGATGTTTTACACTTTTTATTGTAGAGCTCTTTCACTTCTTTTATTAAATTAATTCCTAGGTATTTTATTTTATTTGTGGCTATTGTAAATAAAATTACTTTCTGGATTTCTTTTGCAGATTGTTTTCTGTTGATATATATAAATGCTACTTATTTTTGTATGGTGACTTTTTTATCCTGCAACTGTACTGAATTTGTTTCTCTGTTCTAATAAATTTTTTGGAGTCTTGGTTTTTCCAAATATTAGATTATATCCTCTACAAACAGGGATAATTTGACTTCTACCTTTTGAATTTACATGCTTTTTTTCTCTCTTTGTCTGATTGCTATAGCTATGATTTCTTGTAGTATGATGAACAAAAATAGTAAAATTGTGAGCTCTCCGTGCCTTTTTCCAACTCTTAAAGAAAATGTTTTCAATTTTTTCCCATTCATTATGATACCAGATATGGGTCTATCATATATGTCTTTTATTGTATTGAAGTATGTTTCTTCTAGACCCAGATTTTGAGGTTTTTATTATGAAGGGATGTTGAATTTTATCAAATGCTTTTTCAGCATCAATTGAAATGATCATATGGTTTTTGTCCTTCATTCTGTTGTTATGCTGTAACTTGTTGATTGATTTGCATATGTTGAATCATCCTTTTTGCATCTCCCACTTAGTCATGATAAATGAAATAATCTTCTTAATGTGTTACTGAATTTTGTTCAGTAGTATTTTTTTTGAGAAGTTTTGTGTCTATGATCATCAGGGATATTGATCTATAGTGGTTTTTTTTTTTTTTTTTATGTGTCTTTATCCAGCTTTGGTATCAGGATAATGCTGACCTTGTAGAATGAGTTTGGAATTACTGTATTCTCCTCTATTTTTTGAAGTAGTTCAGTACGATGTTTCCTTTTTGTATGTTTTGCAAAATTTGGCAGTGAAACCATTGGGTCTTGGGCTTTTCTTTGATGGGAGAACTTTTATTTTGGTGAGCTTTTGTAGTTAGTCATTTAAAAAAATTGGTCTTTTTCATGTAAGTTATCAAGTATATATTACCTCATTTCCACCAAATATCTGTAAGACCCATAGTGATATCTCCTTTTTCATTCTTGATATTGTTAATTTGTTTCTCCATTTTCCCTGTTAGACTTGCTAAAAATCTATCATTTTTTTCATATTTTCAAAGACCAGATTTTGTATTGTTAGTTTTTCTCTAACATATCTTTAAGGTTCAAACAGATTTTCTGGGTTATTTTTAGCTCTATTGCTTTCTGTCCTTAGCATTATTATTTCCTTCCTTTGAATTTATTTTGCTCTTGGTCTGGTTTCTAAAGTGAAAAAGTTATATTATTAACTTCAGATATTTGTTCTTATCTAATACATATATTTACATATAGAAACTTCCCTGTATGTACTTTTTTAGCTGCATACCACAAATTATGTCTTTAATTTTGTTAAAATTATTTTCTAATTTTCCTTAAGACTTGTTTTTTGGCCCATGAGCTACTTAGATATGTGTCAGTTACTTTTCAATTTTTTTAGACATTTTCCATGTTTTGTTTCTGTTTTCAACTTTCATTTAATTACAATATTGTCAAAAAGCATATTTTGTGTGCTTTCAACTATCTTAAATTTAAGCTTTATTTTATGTCTCAGCATATAGACACTCTTAGTGAATGTCACACTTTAGAAGAATATGTATTTTTTTGTTTAGTAAAGTGTTCTAAAAATGTCAATTAGATCCTGTTGGCTGATAGTGCTATTTAGGTCATTTACATTTTGCTAAAAGATACCATCTATAAATTTAGATATGTCTATTTCTCATCTAATGTCTATAAATTTTCCCTTTGTGCATCTTGAGGCTCTATATGTGCTGCATATACATTTGAGATAATTGTATGTTGTTCTGGTGGACTGATTTTTCCGTTTTCAGTTCCATTTAATTTTTTCCAGTTTTACTGAGGTGTGATTGACAATTAATAATGTATATATTTAATATGTACATTATTTAATATATGTATACATTGTAAAATTATTGCCATAATCAAGATAGTTAACACATCTATCACCTTGCATAGTTTTTTTTTTTTGTGGTGAGAACACTTGGGATCTACTCTCTTAACAAATTTCAAGCATACGATATACTATTATTAACTATAGTCACCACGTTGTACATTGGATATTCAGAATTTATTCATCTAATAGGTGAAAGTTTGTACCCTTTAAGCAGCATCTCCCTATTTCCTCTGCTTCCTCCTCCCCCAGCCCTCGATAAACATCATGCTACTCTTTTTTTTTTTATAAGTTTGACTTCTATAGGTTCCACAAATAAGCGATATGCAGTCATTGTCTTTCTGTGTTTAGCTTATTTCAATTAGTATAATGAACTTCCAGGTTCATTGCAAATGGCAAGATTTCTTATTTTCAAGGCTGAATAATATTTATTTTTGCGCATATATGTATATGTGTGTGAATGTGTGTATAGATATGTGTGCATGTATATATATGTTTGCATATATGTATGCATATGTATATGTACATATATACACACATAGCTATGTATATATACATATACACTCACATATATATGTACATGTACACATATATATACACACATACACACATATGTGTATGCACACATACATAGATACACACATATACATATATACCCTTATGTGTATATATACACAGAGGCAAGAAAAGCAAAAATAAACAAGTAGGACAACATCAAATTTAAAAATTTCTACATTGCAAAGCATATAATTAACAAACTGAAAAGATACCTTATAGAATTAAAAAAACTGTGAAGCATATATCTGATAAGGGATTAATATTCAGAATATATTTTTAAAAACCCTAAAACTCAATAACACACACAATCAAATTTAAAAAAGAGAAAAGAAACCTGAATAGTTGTTTTTCTAAAAAAGACATATAAATCACCTACAGATATGGGGAAAGGTGTTCAACATGACCAATCATATGTGTGTGTGTGAGTGTGCGTGTGTATGTGTGTGTATGTATATGTTTAGTCTCTAACAAAACAGACTTTAAACCAACAAAGATCAATAAAGGAAAAGAAGAGCATTGTATAGTGGTAAAAAAGATTGATTCAACAAGAAGAGCTAACTCTCCTAAATATATATGCATGCAATATAGGAGCACCCAGATTCATAAAACAAGTTCTTAGGGACATAAAAAAGACTTAGACTCTTACACAACAATAAAGGAAGACTTTAAAACCTCACTGTCAATATTAGAAAGACCAAAAAGACAGAAAATTAACTAGGATATTCGAGACTTGAACTCAGCTCTGGATCAAGTGAACCTATTAGATATCTACAGAACTCTCCCACCTAAAAACAGTAGAATATACATTTTTCTCAGCACCACATGGCACTTACTCTAAAACTGACCAACATAATTGGAATTAAACACTCCCTCAGCTATTGCAAAATAACTGATCTCATAAGAAACAGTCTATCAGACTACAGTGCAGTCAGATTAGAACTCAAGAATAAGAAACTCACTCAAAAGCACACAAATACATGGAAATTGAACAAGTTGCTCCTGAATGACTCCTGGGTAAATAATTAAATTAAGGCAGAAATAAAGAAGGTAATTGAAACCAATGAGAACAAAGAGACAATGTTCCAGAATCGCTGGGACACAACTAAAGCAGTGTTAAGAGGGAAATTTATAGCACAAAATGCCCACATAAGAAAACTAGAAAGATCTCAAATCAATACCATAACATCACAACTAATCATACTAGAGAAGCAATAGCAAACAAATCTGAAAGCTAGCAAAAGACAGAAACTAAGATCAAAGGGGAACTGAAGGATATAGAGACACAAAAACCTCTTCAAAAAATTAATAAACTCAAGAGCTGAATTTTAAGAAATAATAATCAAATAGGTACACAGCTGGCTAGACTAATAAAGAAGAAAAGAGAGAAGAATCAAATAGACACAATAAAAAATAATGGAGGGAGATATTACCTCTGACCCAAGAGAAATACAAACTATAATCAGAGAATACTATAAATGCCTCTATGCAAATAAACTAGAAATTCTAGAAGAAATGGATAAATTCCTGGACACATACACCCTCTGAAGACTAAACCAGGAACAAACCAAATCCGTGAATAGGCCAATAACATGCTCTGAAATTAAAGACAATGATAGCCTACCAACAACAACAGCAAAAAAAATACCCAGAACCAGATGGATTCATAGCCCAATCGTAACAGAGGTACAAAGAGGAGATGGTACTGAAAGAGGAACATATCCCTTGTCCCCTAACAGGGCATGCAACAGGGGTGTGGCTCACCTCTTCAGGGCTCCACTGCTCAAACCTCTCGAAGAGCATACAGACAGGCAGGCTGTGGGGCTTCAACACAACAGCAGTGTCTAGGGGTGAATGCTTACAGCTGAAGCACCACTGGGCATGTGTTACAGGTTGTTCTTTTAGTTTAGTCACCTGTAAGTGGCTTGTGTTAGTCAGCTACATCAGACCCTCCCACATTATCACAAGGACAGAGGGCTTTCTGTATCCTGGAGTTCTTGCTTTAATGTGCCAGTAGAATCAGATCACAAGTGGACTTGGAGAATGAGTGCAAGGTTTAATTGAGTGGAAGTAGCTCTCAGCAGATGGGGGGAGCCAGGAGTGAGATAGTTTTTCCCTGGAGTCAAGCTGCTGGGTGGCTCAAGCTCTCTTCCGACTATGCCAGCCAAACACCACCTGATTCTCTTCAGTTGGTGGCCTGCTGGTGGGCCTGTGCCTGTCTGTGTGTTCCTGTCAACATCTAGTCTCCTATGTGTTCCTCTGCTGATGTGTTTCTCTCGACATCCAGCCACCTGTGTCTTCTCTTTGCCGATGTGTTCCTCTCAACATCCAGCCACCTGTGTCTTCTTTTGCCGATGTGTTCCTCTTGATGGAACTACTTGTGTGTCTGCATGCTAGGGTCTTGGGAGTTTTTTTTATAGGTACAGGATGGGGCATGGTAGGCCAGGATGGTCTTGGGAAATGCAACATTTGAGCAGAAAAACAAAAAAAATGCCTGTCTTCACCTAGGTATATGTGCACAGGCCCAGAGGTGGAACGCTAGCCAGAAAGGATACCATCCTACACCCCAGCAATTTCCTTCCCCCATTCCATATTATTTAAAGGAACCATGCCCTTCCCGTTGCAGCACTTCCCTTCCATCTTAGTACCATTCCTTCTGAAACTATTCCAAACAAATGAAAAAGAAGGACTCCTCCCTAACTTATTTTATAAGACCAGCCACATCCTGATATCAAAAACCTGGCAGAGACACAACAACAACAAAAAAGAAAACTTCATGCCAATATTTCTGATGAACATCAGTGAAAAATCTTCAATAAAATACTGGCAAACGAAATCCAGCAGCACGTCAAAAAGCTTATCCACCATGATCAAGTTAGCATCCTTCCTGGGATAAAATACTCATTTAACATATGCAAATTAATAAATGTAATTTATCACATAAACAGAACCAATGACAAAAACCATATAAATATCTCATTAGATGCAGAAAAGACCTTTGATAAAATTCAACATCACTTCATGTTAAAAATTCTCAATAAACTAGGTATTGATGGAACGTATCTTAAAATAATAAGAGCTATTAATGATAAACCCACAGCCAATATCATACTGAACAGAAAAAAAGCTGGAAGCATTCTTTTTTAAAGCTGGCAAAAAACAAAAATGCCCTCTCTCATCACTCCTGTTAAACATAGTATTGGAAATTCTTGGCCAAGGCAATCAGGCAAGAGATAAAAATAAGGGGTATTCAAATAGGAAGAGAGGAAGTCAAATTGTCTCTGTTGGCAGATGACATATTTCTATATTTAGAAAACTTCATTGTCTTAGCCCAAATGATCCTTAAGCTGATAAGCAACTTTAGCAATATCTTAGGATACAAAATCAATGTGCAAAAATCACAATAATTCTTGTACAACAACAGTGGACAAGAAGAGAGCCAAATCATGAATGAACTTCTATTTACAATTGCTACCAAGAGAATAAAATACCTAGGAATACAGCTAACAAGAGATGTGAAAGTACTCTTCAAGGAGAACTACAAACCACTGCTCAAGGAAATAAGAGAAGACATAAACAAATTGAGAAAAGATTCCATCCTCATGGATAGAAAGAATTAATATTATGAAAATGGCCATGATGCCCAAAGTAATTTATCAATTCAAGGCTATTTCTATCAAACCATCTTTGTCATTCTTCACAGAATTAGAAAAAAAAAATTACTTTTAAAACTCATGTGGAACCAGAAAGAGACTGTATAGCCACGACAATCTTAAGCCAAAAGAACAAAACTGGAACCATCATGCTACCTGACTTCAAACTGTACTACAAGGCTACAGTAATCAAAACAGCATGGTACTGATACAAAAACAGACACATTGACCAATGGAATAAAATAGAGATTTCAGAAATAAGACTGCACATCTACAACCATCTGATCTTTGACAAACCTGACAAAAACAAGCAATGGGGAAAGGATTCCCTATTTAATAAATGGTGCTGGAAAACTAGGCAGCCATATGCAGAGAACTAAAACTGGACCCCTTCCTTAAATCTTTTACAAAATTTAACCCAAGATGGATTAAATACTTAAATGTAAAACCCCAAACCATAAAAACTAGAAGAAAACTAGGTAATACCATTTAGGACATAGGCATGGACAAACATTTTATGATGAAATTGCCAAAAGCAATTGCAACAGAAGCAAATATTGAAAAATGGGATTTATTAAACTAAAGAGTTTCTCCACAGCAAAACAAACTATCATCAGAGTGAACAGGCAACCTATAGAATGGAAGAAAAGTTTTGCAATCTATCTATCTGACAAAGGTCTAATATCCAGAATATACAAGGAACTTAAACAAATTTACAAGAAAAAACAACCCCATTAAAAAGTGGGCAAATAGACACGAACAGATACTTCTCAAAAGAACACATTTATGCGGTCAACAAACATATGAAAAAAAGCTCAACATCAGTGATCATTAAAGAAGTGAAAAATCAAAACGTCAATGAGATACCATCTCACGTCAGTCAGAATAGCAATTACCAAAAATGCAAGAAACAACAGATGCTCATGAGGCTGTGGAGAAATAGGAATGCTTTTACACTGTTGGTGGGAATGTAAATGAGTTCAACCATTGGGGAAGACAGTGTGGCAATTCCTCAATAAACTAGATTCAGAATATTCATTTGACCCAGCAATCCCATTACTGGATATATACCCAAAGGAATAGAAGCCATTCTATTATAAAGATACGTGCACACATATTTATTGCAACACTATCTCCCAATAACAAAGAAATGGAACTAACCCAAATTCCCAGATATGACAGACGGATAAAGAAAATGTGGTACATATACACCATGAAATACTATGTAGCCATGAATTGGAATGAGATTATGTCCTTTGCTGGGACATGGATTAAGCCTGGAAGCCATCATCCTCAGCAAACTAACACAGAAAACAGAAAACAAAACACCACATATTCTCACTCATAAATGGAAGTTAAAAAATGAGAACACATGGACACAAGGAGAGAAAAGAACACATACCATGGCCTGTCAGGGAGGGGATGGTGAGAGGAAGGACAGCATTAGGAAAAATAGCTAATACCTGTGGAGCTTAAAACCTAGGTGACAGGTTGATAGGTGCAGCAAGCCACCATGGCACATGTATACCTATGCAACAAACCTGCACATCCTGCACATGTACCCCAGAACTTAAAGAAAAATAAAAAATTTTTAAAAGACAAAAATACCATTTGACCCATCAATTCCATAACTAGGTATATACCTAAAGGAATATAAATCATTCTATCATAAAGAAACATGTACATCTATGCTCATTGCAACATTATTCACCATAGCAAAGACATGAGAATGAATCTAAATGCCCGTCAATGATAAACTGGATAAAGAAAATGTGGTACATATACATCATGGAATACTATACAGGCATAAAGAATAACTATATTATGTCCTTTTTGGGGACATGGATGGAGTTTGAGGCCATTATTTTTAGCAAAGTAATGCAGGAAAGAAAACTAAATACTGCTTGTTCTCACCATATGTGGGGAGCTAAATGATAAGAACATATAAACACATAGAGTGGAATAACACACTCTGGGGCCTATTGGAGGGTGGAGAGTTGGAGAAGGGGGAGAGAATCAGGAAAAATAACTAATGTATGCTAGGCTTAATACCAGAGTGATGAAATAGTCTGTACAACAAACCCCCATGACACATGTTTATCTATGTAACAAACATGCACATGTACCCCTGAACTTAAAATACAAATTTAAAAAAAGCAAAAAAGAAACTTTTTAATATGATGTAGTCCCACTTGTTTATTTTTTGCTTTTGCTGACTGTGTTTTTGATTTCATATCCAAAAATTTATTGCCAAGATCAATATCAAGGGTTTTTTATTTACAGATAATATTTGCACATATTTTATGAGGGCATGTGATATTTCATTGCATGTATATAATGTGTAGTGATAAGTTATGGTATTTACAGTTTTCATCACCTTGAATATTTATCATTTTTATGCATTGGAAAGACGTCAAGTCCTCTCTGTTAGCTATTTTGATGTATACAGTACGTTGTTCTTAACTATACTTACCCTATTCTGCAATCCTGCTATCTTACATTAGAGCATAATTCTTCTACCTAATATAATGGAAATAATTGTACCTATTAACCAGCCACTCTTTATTCCCCACCCTCAACACACACACATTTCCCCATCCCCCGGTATTCATCATTCTGCTCTCTACCTCCAAGACATCAACTTTTTTATCACCCACATGAGTGACAACATGTCATATTTGTCTTTGTGTGCCTGGCTTATCTCACTTAACATAATGACTTCCAGTTCCACACATGTTGCTACAAATGACATGATTTTCTTCCATTTCACTGGCCAAGTAGTATTCCATTGTGTATATATACCACATTCTTTTTATCAATTTATTTGTTGGTTGACAGATTGACACATCGATTCCATATCTTTTCTATTGTGAGTAGTGCTGTAATAAACATGAAAGTGTAGCTATTTTTTGAATTTTATTTTTATTTTTATAGATTTGGAGTATAAGTAGAGTTATATTACATGGATATATTGTATAGTGGTGAAATCTAGGTTTTTAGTGTACCCTTCATCTAATACCGTACATTACACCCAATAAGTAGTATTTCATCCCTCATCCCTCTCTCTCCCACCTTCTGGAGTGTGCGATGTATATTATTCCACTTGTATGTATGTGTGTACCCAATGTTTAGCTCCCACATATAAGTGAGAACATGCAGGTTTTAACTTTACATTTCTGAGTCATTTCACTAAAGATAATAGCCTCCGGTTACATTCATGTTGTTGCAACAGACATGTTTCATTCTTTTTTATAACTGAGTAGTATTACATGGTAGATATATACCACATTTTTAAATTTCATTATCAATTAATAGTTAATTAGGTTGATTCCTAATTATCAATTTGCTATTGTGAATAGTGCTGCAATGAACATAACTGTGCAAGTATCTTTTTGATTAAAAAAAAATGACATTTTCCTTTGGGTAGATACCCAGTAGTGGGAATGCTGAATTGAAGGGTGGTTCTATCTGTAGTTCTTTGATAAATTTTCATACTGTTTTTCTTAGTTTGTTCTAATTTATATTACCACCAACAGTGTATAAACATTCTCTTCTCTAGGCATCTTTGCCAACATCTGTGCAGCTATTTGATATACTAATTTTTCCCCCTTGGATATATACCCAGTAGTAGGAATGCTGAAACATTAGGGTCGTTTTACTTTTAGTTTTTTGAGAAATCTCCATATCATTTTTTATAGTGGCTGTGCCAATTTATATTCCCCTCTGCATTGTATAAGAGTCTCTCTCTTCATCCTTACCAGTATTTGTTGTTTTTCATCTTTTTGGTAATAGCCATTCTAACCAGAGTAAGAGAATATCTCATTGTGGCTTTGATTTACATATTCGTGATGATGAATAATAATTGAGCATTTTTTATACTTGTTGGTCATTAGTATATCTTCTTTTGAGAAATGTATATTCATGTATTTTTTTTCAATTTTTAATGAGATTATTGGTATTTTTACTTGGTTTGAATTTCCTATATATTCTAGATATTAATCCATTCTCTGATGAATGTCAGAGTTTGAAAATAATTCCTCCCAGTACGTGGCTTTTCTCCTCCACTCTGTTGGTTGTTTTCTTTGCTGTGCAAAAGCTTTTTCGTTTAATGTGGTTCTAATTGTCTATGTTTCAGTTGCCTGTGCTTTGACATCTTAGCCATAAAATCTTTCTCTAGGCCAATCTTTGAAGTATTTTTTTCCCTATGCATTATCCTAGTTGTGTTATACTTTGGGGTCTGACATTTAAACTTTTAAACCTATCTTGTGTTGATTTTTGTGTACAGTGAGAGATAATGGTCTAGTTTCATTATTCTACATATGAATATCCAGTTTTCTCAGCACTCTTTATTGAAGAGTGTGTTGATTTCCCATTGCGTGCTTTTGGCAACTTAGTCAAAAATCAGTTGGATGTAAAAAATGTAGATTTATTTCTGTGTTCTCAATTCTGTTCTGATGGTTTATGTGTCTTTTTTTAAAAATAACAATATCATACTATTTTGGTTACTATAGTCTTTTCATCTATTTTGAAATCACATAATGTGACTCCTCCAGCTGTATTTTTTCTATTCAGAATATTTAGACTTTTTTTTTTTTGTTTGTTTGTTTTATACAAAATTTTTCCCCCCCCACCATCAAAGATGGCCGATTAGGAGCAGCTCAGGATTGCAGCTCCCAGCGAAAGCATGCCTCCATGTGAGTGGAAATGTGAGTGGATGCCACATTTCCAGATGGATTTTTATTGCCCACAGACCAGGAGATTCCCAGACGGAGGAGCCCCACGGCTCGCCAGTGCGGTGGGTCTCCGCACAAATATATATATATATATATATATATATATATATATATATACACACACACAAAATTTTAAAGATTTTTTCTATTTCTGTGAAAAATTACATCAGTTTTTTTATAAGAGTTGCATTGAATCTGTAGCTTTCCTTGGGTAATACGGCTATTTTTACAATATTAATTCTGCTAATCCATGGACATGGGATGTATTGTCATTTGCTTCTGTCCTCTTCAATTTCCTTCATCAGTGTTTTGAAGTTTTTCTTGTGGAGGTCTTTCACCTCCTTGGTTAAATTTATTCCTAGGTATATTTTTGGAGCCACTGCAAATTGGATTGCCTTCTTGATTTCTTTCTTTGCTAGTTAACTATTGGTATATAAAAATGTTACTAATTATTGTATGTTGATTTTGTATCCTGCAACTTTACTGAATTTGTTTATCAGACACAAGAGTTTTTGTTTGTTTGTTTTTTGGTGAAATCTTAAGGATTTTTTAGATGTAAGGTCAGGTCATCTGCAAAGAGGGACAATTTTATTTTATTTTTCTCAATTTGGATGCATTTTATGTTGTGAGTCACATCAATTGATTCCATATATGCTAAAGCATTTTTGACTATTTAACTGAAGTTTCTGTTTTCTTGCTAGCTATCAGGCAAGGGCTATTCTTAGCTCCTAGATACTACCATCCATATTACTTACCATGTGAGTCCTTTTATATGTGGGTCCCTTCATCTAGGAACCAAATCCTCCCTTGTATTCCATCTCTCTCACACTTTAAATTTATCTGACTTCTTTGTTTCTGACATCTAGACACAGATTTAAAAGTACCATGTGACTAGGTCAGGTCTACCCATATTGTCTCTTTTTCTTAATGTCAATTCTGACACATAACCTAATCAGGAAAGTAAAATCCACTATGTTTATATTCCCTGGGCATGTTTTCCAGAAGACATAGGGCATTCACATAGGGCATGTTCTCCAGAGGAAATCAAGTTTGGATATAATTTTAGAATTGACAGTCATAGAGGTAAAACTTATGTGATTTGAAAAACACAACTCTTGAATATATTATTTGTTCTAACAAATGCATTGATCCCATGAAGTTCCTCTGTTAACATTCTCTATAAATCTCTACCTGCATATTCCTCAGAGGCAACCATTATTCTATTTTTATTCTGTCATATATTAGTTTTGCTTGTTCTATATCAGGAGTCATCAAACTATAGTCTATGGTCCAAATCCAGCCCACTTTTTTATAAATAAAGTTTTATTGAAACACAGTCATGTTTATTTGTTTAGCTATTGTCTACAACTGCTTTCTTAACACAACAGCAGATTTAAGTAGTTACAACTATTAATGGCTCATAAAGTTTAAACATTTACCATCTAGCCATTTACACACAGTTTGTAAACTCTTCTTGTAGACATTCATATAAATAGAATCATACAGTGTGTGTTCCTTTGTGTAAAACTTCTTTCAGCATAATGTTTCTGGGATTCTTCTATGTTGTGTCTATTGGTAGTTTCAAAAAATTAATAGTACTCAATCGTATGGGCACACCACAGTTTATCTATTCTCATATTGATGGATACCTGCCCTGTTTCCAGTATTGAACTATTATGAGTAAATCTTCAGTGATTATTCTTTTAGAAGTATTTATATAAATGTATGTGTTTATTTCTCTTATGTAAATATTTAGTGGTGAAATTCCTGGATTATAGATTGGACATATATTTCATTTTATAAGAATCTGCCGGAATTTTTTTCAACGTGGTTGTGTCATTTTATACTCCCAGTTTCACTTTCAGTTGTTTTAATCCCTTGTTAACATTTTATGCTATCAGACCTTAATTTTGGCTATTCTGGTAGGTTCTAGTAGTATTTCACTCTAGATTTTATTTTTCACTCTTTTGATAAATATTTTGTAGAGAATTTTTATTTTGATATTGATTATTCTTCTCATCCTTTGTGAAATGTTCAAATTTTTGCGCATTTTATTATTTTAATTAGTTTATTTTATATTTAGCAAGTACAAATGCAGTTTTCTTACATGCATATGTTGCATAGTGGTGAAGTCTAGGCTTTTAGTGTACCTATTACACCAATAGTGAACAACGCACCCAATAACTAACTTTTCAATCCTAGACCCCCTCTCACTCTCCCCACATTTTATAGCCTCACGTGTCATTGTTACACTCTGTATGCCCAGGTGTACCATTTGTTTGGCTCTCACTTATAAGTGAGAACATGCGGTATTTGACTTTCTGTTTCTCAGTTATTTCACTTAGTACCATGGCCTCCAGTTCCATTTATAATGCTGCAAAGACGTGATATCATAACATATTTTCTTTATCCAATCGTCTGTTGATGGGTGCTTAGGTTAATTCCATATCTTTATAATTATGAATCATGCTGCTATAACCATACAAGTCTGGGCATCTTTTTGATATAATGATTTATTTTCTTTGCATATATATCCAGTAGTGGGATTGCTGGATCAAATGATCATTCTATTTTTAGTTTTTAAATATTATTTGGAAAATCTCCATACTGTTTTCCAGAAAGGTTGCACTAATTTACATCCCCACCAAAAGGGTATAAGCATTTCTTTTTCTCCATATCCTCACCAACATCTGCTGTTTTTAGACTTTTCAATACTAGACTTTCTAACTGGTATGAGAGGATATCTCATTGTGGTTTTGATTTGCATTTCTCTGATGATTTGTGATGTTGAGCATTTCTTCATGTTTGTTGGTCACCTGTATGTCTCCTTTAGAAAGTGTCTGTTCATGTATTTGCCCAGTTTTTAATGGGATTATTTGTTGTTTTTCTTTTTGAGTTGTTTGAGTTTCTTGTAGATTCTGGATATTAATCCTTGGTCAGATGTATAGTTTGCAAATATTTTCTTCTCTTCTACAGGTTGTCTGTTTACCTTATTGATTGTTTCTTTTGCTGTTCAAAAGCTTTTTAGTTTATTTAAGTCCCATTTGTCTATTTTTGGTTTTGTTCAATTTGCCTTTTAAGTCTTGGTCATAAATTCTTTGCCTAGGCTAATGTCCAGGAGAGTTTTCCTAGGTTTCCTTCTAGGAAATTTATCTTTCTAAGTCTTACATTTAAGACATTAATTCACCTTGAGTTAATATTTTATATACTGAGAGGTATGCATCCAGTTTAATTCTTTTGCATATGGCTAATATTTGCACACGGCAAACTTTTTCCACATTATGTATTAAATAGGATGCCATTTTCTCAATGTATATTTCTGTTGACTTTGCCAAAGATCAGTTCATTGTCAGTATGTAGCCTTATTTCTGGGTTCTCCATTCTGTTCTACTTTTCTATCTATTTTAATGCTAGTAGCTCGCTGTTTTGGTTACGATAGCCTGGTAGTATGATTTGAAGTCAGATAATGTAATGTCTCCAGCTTTGTCTATTTTATCTTTTTTTGTGTGTGTGTGGTTCAACATGAAGTTTAGGATTTCTTTTTTTTTAGTTCTATGTAAAACAATGCTACAATGCTGGTAATTTGATAGGAATTTCATTGAATGTGTAGTTTGCTTTGGAAGTATAGTTATTTAAAAAATATTGGGTATTCCAGTCCATGAGCATAAAATGTTTCTCTATTTGTTGATGCTTTCTCTGTTTTCTGTCATCAGTGTTTTGTAGTTCTCTTTATAAAGGTCTTTTACATCCTTGGTCAAATATATTTCTAAGTTTTAAAAAATATGTTGTAGATGAGATTGCCTTCTTGATTAGGTCCTCAGTTGGATCATTATTGGTGTACAGAAATGCTACTGATTTCTGAATGTCAATTGTGTATCCTAAAACTTTACTAAGTTCATCGATCAAACTTAAGAGTATTTTTATTGGAATCTTCAGGAATTTCTGGATACAAAATCATATCATCAGTGAACAGGGATATTTTGACTTCTTCTTTTTCAATTTCAATGCTTTTTTTCTCTTCTCTCCTGATTGCTCTGGCAAGGAATTCCAGTACTATGTTGAATAGAGTGGTGAAAGTGGACATCCTTGTCTTATTCTAGTTCACAGAGAAACTGCTTTAAACTTTTGTCCGTTAAGATGTTGACGGTCGCCTTGCCATATATAGTCTTATTATGTTGATATATGATTCTCTTATGCCTAGTTTGTTGAGAGTATTTCTCATAAACGGATGCTAAATTTTATTAAGTGTTTTTTCTCTGTTTAGATGATTATAAAATTTTTGTCCTTAATTCTGTTTATGTAATGAATCCTATGTATTGATTTGCACATGTTGAACATTATATCCCTGGGATAAATCTCACCTGATAATGGTGTATTATCTTTTTGATGTGCTATTTGATTCTACTTGTTAGCATTTTAATGAGAATTTTTGTACCTATGATCCTCAGGGATATTGGTCTGTAGTTTTCTTTTTTTGTTGTGTCCTTGTCTGGCTGTGATATAAGGGAGATACTGACCATTTAGAATAAACTAAAGAGAATTTCCTCCCACTTCAATTTTTTAGAATAGTTTCAGAAATATTGGTATTAGTTGTTCTTCGCATGTTTGGTTGAATTTTGCCATAAATCCATCTGTCTCTGAGCTATTTTTTATTGGGAGTTTTTCTTTTATTACTGATTCAATCTTGCGACTCATTAATGATCTGTTCAGACGTTCTATTTCTTCCTGGTTCAGCCTTGGGAGATTGTGTGTTTCTAGGAGCTTAATAATTTTCTACTGGGGCTTCTAGTTTATGAATATATAGCTGTTTGTAATTGTCTCTGATAATCTTTTTGTATTTCTTTATTTTTACTTTACATTAAGTTCTGGGGTAAATGTGCAGATCTTGCAGGATTGTTACATAGGTATACATATGCCATGGTGGTTTGCTGCCTACATTCCCCCATCACCTACTTTAGGAATTTCTCCTAATGTTATCCCACCACAATCTCCCTACACTCTGCTATCGCTCTCCTAGCACCCCACCCCCCAACAGACCCGAGTGTGTGATGTTCCCCTACCTGTGTTCATGTATTCACATTGTTCAACATCCACTTATGAGTGAGAACATGTGGTGTTTGGTTTTCTGTTCTTGTGTCAGTTTGCAGAGAATGATGGTTTCCAGATTCATCCATGTCCCTGCAAAAAAACATGAATGCATCCTTTTTTATGGCTGCATAGTATTCCATGATGTATATGTGCCACATTTTCTTTATCCAGTCTATCTTTGATGGGCATTTGGGTTGGTTCCAAGTCTTTGCTATTGTAAACAGTGCCACAGTGAACATATGTGTGCATGTGTCTTTATAATACATCAATTTATAATCCTTTGGGTATATACTCAGTAATGGGATTGCTGGATCAAATGGCATTTCTATTTCTAGATCCTTAGGAATTGCCATACTGTCTTTCACAATGGTTGAACTAATTTACACTCCCATTAACAGTGTAAAGGTGTTTCTATTTCTGTACATCCTCTCCAGCACCTGTTGTCTCCAGATTTTTTAATGATCAGCATTATAAGTGGCATGAGATGGTATCTTAATGTGGTTTTCATTTGCATTTATCTGATGACCAGTGATGATAAGCATTTTTTTTTATATGTTTGTTGGCCATATAAATGTCTTCTTTTGAAATGTGTCTGTTCATGTCATTTGCCCACTTTTTGATGAGGTTGTTTGTTTTTCTCTTGTATATTTGTTTTAGTTCTTTGTAGATTCTGGATATTAGCCCTTTGTGAGATGGGTAGATTGCAAAGTTATTTTTCCATTCTGTTGGTTGATGGTTCACTCTAATGATTGTTTCTTTTGCTGTTCAGAAGCTCTAAAGCTTAATTAGATCCCATTTGTCTATTTTGGCTTTTGTTGCCAGTGCTTTTGGTGTTTTAGGCATGAAGACCTTGCCTATGCTTATATCATGAATGGTATTGACTATGTTTTATTCTAGGGTTTTCATGGTGTTAGTTCTTATGTTTAAATCTTGGATAATAATCCATCTGGAGTTAATTTTTGTATAAGGTGTAAGGAAGTGATCCAGTTTCAGCTTTCTGCACATGGCTAGCCAGTTTTCCCAACACCATTTATTAAACAGGGAATCCTTTCCCCATTGCTTGTTTTTGTCAGGTTTGTCAAAGATCAGATGGTTTTAGATATGTGGTGTTACTTCTGAGGCCTCTGTTCTGTTCCATTTGTCTATATCTCTGTTTTATTACTGTAGCCTTGTAGCATAGTTTGAAGTCAGGTAGCATGATGCCTCTAGCTTTTTTTTTTTTTTCCCCTTGGGATTGTCTTGGCTATGCGGGCTCTTTTTTGGTTCCATATGAATTTTAAGGTGGTTTTTTCCAGTTCTGTGAAGAAGGTCAATGGTAGTTTGATGGGGATAGCATTGAATACATAAATTCCTTTGGGCAGTATGGGCATTTTCATGGTATTGATTCTTCCTAGCCATGAGCATGGAATGTTTTTCCATCTGTTTGTGTCTTTTCTTAATTCCCTGAGCATTGGTTTGTAGTTCTTCTTGAAGAGGTCCTTCACCTCCTTTGTTAATTGTATTCTTAGGTATTTTATTACCTTCGTAGCAATTGTGAATGGGAGATCACTCATGCTTTGGCTCTCTGTTAGTCTGTTATTGGTGTATAGAAATGCTTGTGATTTTTGCACATTGATTTTGTACCCTGAAACTTAGCTGAAGTAGCTTATCAGCTTAAGGAGATTTTGGGCTGAGACAATAGGGTCTTCTAAATATACAATTATGTTGTCTGCAAATAGAGACATTTTGACTTTCTGTTTTCTTAATTGAATACTCTTTATTTCTTTTTCTTGCCTGATTGCTCTGGCTAGAACTTCCAACAATAGGTTGAATAGGAGTAGTGACAGAGGGCACCCTTGTCCAGTGCCAGTTTTTAAATGAAATGCTTCCAGTTTTTGCCCATTCAGTATGATATTGGCTGTGGGTTTGTCATAAATAGCTTTTATTATTTTGATATGCATTTTATTGATACCTAGTTTATTGAGAGTTTTTAGCATAAAGGGCTGTTGAATTTTGTTGAAGGCCTTCTCTACATCTATTGAGATAATCATGTAGTTTTGTCTTTGGTTCTGTTTATGTGATTGATTACATTTATAGATTTGCATATGTTGAACCAGCCTTGCATCCCAGGGCTGAAGCCTACTTGATCATGATGGATAAACTTCTTGATGTGCTGTTGCATTTGGTTTGCCAGTATTTTATTGAAGATTTTTGCATTGATGTTCATCATGGATATTGGCCTGAAATTTTCTTTTTTATTTGTATCTCTGCCAGGTTTTGGTATCAGGATTATGTTGGTCTCATAAAATGAGTTAGGGAGTATTTCCTCTTTTTGTTTCATTTGGAATAATTTCAAAAGTAATGGTACCAGCTCCTCTTTGTATCTCTGGTAGAATTCTGCTGTGAACCTGTCTGGAACTGGACCTTTTTTGGTTGGTAGGCTATTAATTACTGCCTCTACTTCAGACCTTGTTATTTGTCTATTCAGGGATTCAGCTTTTTCCTGGTTTAGTCTTGGGAGGGTGTAAGTGTCCAAGAATTTAGCCATTTCTTTTAGGTTAACTAGTTTATGTGCATAGAGTTGTTTGTAGTAATCTCTGATTGTAGTTTGTATCTCTGTGTAATTGGTTGAGATATTCCCTTTATCGTTTTTTATTGCATCTTTACAATTCTTCTCTCTTTTGTTTTTTATTAGTCTGACTAGCAGTCTATCTATTTTGTTGATCTCTTCAAAAACACCAGCTCCTGGATTTATTGATTTTTTGAAAGGCTTTTTGCATCTCTATCTCTTTCTGTTCTGCTCTGATCTTAGTAATTTCTTGTCTTCTGCTAGCTTTTGAATTTGTTTGATCTTGCTCCTCTAGCTCTTTTAATTTTGGAGATAGAGTGTTGATTTTAGATCTTTCCTTGCTTCTCATATGGGCACTTAGTTCTATAAATTTCCCTCTAGACACTGTTTTAAATGTGTTTCAGAGACTCTGGTACATTGTGTCTTTGTTCTCATTGGTTTCAAAGAACATCTTTCTTTCTGACTTCATTTTATTATTTATCCAGTAGTCATTCAGGAGCAGGTTGTTCCATTTCCATGTAGTTGTGTGGCTTTGAGTGAGTTTCTTAATCCTGAATTCTAATTTGATTGCACTGTGGTCAGAGATACTGTTTGTTATGATTTCTGTTGTTTTGCATTTGCTGAGGAGTGATTTTCTTCCAATTATGTGGTCAATTTTACAGTAATTGCAATGTGGTGCTGAGAAGAATTTATATTATATGGATTTGGGGTGCAGAGTTCTGTAGATGTCTATTAGGCCTGGTTGGTCCAGCTCTGAGTTCAAGTCCTGGATATCCTTGTTTATTTTCTGTCTCGTTGATCTGTCTAATATTGACAGTGGAGTGTTAAAGTCTCCCACTATTATTGTGTGGGAGTCTAAGTCTCTTTGTATGTTGTTTAAAACTTGCTTTATGTATCTGGGTGCTCCTGTATTGGGTGCATATATATTTAGGATAGTTAGCCCTCCTTTGTCTCATTTGATCTTTATTGGTTTAAAATTCATTTTATCAGAGACTAGGATGGCAACCCCTGCCTTTTTTTTTCCTGTCTCCATACCCTTATCCCTTTATTTTGAGTCTATGTGTGCCTTTGCATGTGAGATGGGTCTCCTGATTACAACACACTGATGGTTCTTGACTTTTTATCCAATTTGCTAGTCTGTGTCTTTGGTTGGGGCATTTAGCCCATTTACATTTAAGGTTAATATTGTTATGTGTGAATTTGATCCTGCCATTTTGTTGCTAGCTGGCTGTTTTGCCCATTAGCTGATGTAGTTTCTTCATTGTGTTGACAGTCTTTACCATTTGGTACATTTTGCAGTGGCAGGTACTGGCTGTTCCTTTCCATGTTTAGCATTTTCTTTAGGAGGTCTTGCAAGGCAGGCCTGGTGGTGACAAAATCTCTCAGCACTTGCTTGTCTGTAAAGGATTTTATTTCTCCTTTACTTATGAAGCTTATTTTGGCTGGATATGAAATTCTGGGTCAAAAATTTTCTTTAAGGATTTTGAATATTGACACCCACTCTCTTCTGGCTTGCAGGGTTTCGGCTGAGAGATCTGC
This sequence comes from Ateles fusciceps, assembly GCA_036589455.1. Taxonomy (NCBI): domain Eukaryota; kingdom Metazoa; phylum Chordata; class Mammalia; order Primates; family Atelidae; genus Ateles; species Ateles fusciceps. Next base: position 627,210 of record JAZHEH010002342.1, on the reverse strand, counting down.
TGTGAGTCTGATAGGCTTTCCTTTGTGGGTAACCCAGTCTTTCTCCCTGGCTGCTCTTAGTATTTTTTTTTTTTTTTTTCATTTCAACACTGGTGAATCTGATGATTATGTGCCTTGGGGATTGCTCTTCTTGAAGAATATCTTTGTGGCGTTCTCTGTATTTCCTGGATTTGAATGTTAGCCTGCCTTGCTAGGTTGGTGAAGTTCTCCTGGATAATATCCTGAACATCGTTTTCCAGCTTGGATTCGTTTTCCCTGTCACATTCAGGTACATGGATCAAACATAGATAAGGTCTTTTTGCATAATCCCTTATTTTTTGGAGGATTTGTTCTTTATTTTCACTCTTTTTTCTCTAATCTTGCCTTCTCATTTCATTTCATTGAAATGGTCTTCAATCTCTGATATCCTTTCTTCTGCTTGATTGATTCAGCTATTGAAACTTGTGTATGCTTTGTGAAGTTCTCGTACTGTGTTTTTAATCTCTGTCAAGTCGTTTCTGTTCTTCTCTAAGCTGGTTATTCTAGTTAGCATTTTGTCTAACCTTATTTCAAGATTCCTACTTTCCTTGCCTTGGGTTAGAATATGTTCCTTTAGCTCATAAAAGTTTGTAATTACCCACCTTCTAAAGCCTGCTTCTGTCAATTCTTCAAACTCATTCTCCATCCAGTTTTGTTCCTTGCTGGTGAGGAGTTGTGATTGCTTGGAGGAGGAGAGGCATTCTGGTTTTGGTGATTTCATACATTTTTTTTTTGCTGGCTTATTTCCATCTTTGTGGATTTATCTATCTTTGGTCTTTGAAGTTGGTGACTTTCTGGTTGGGTCTCTGAGTGGATGTCCTTTCTGTTGATGGCGAAGCTATTTCTTTCTGTGTTTTAGTTTTCCTTCTAACAGTCAGGTCTCTCTGCTGCAGGACTGCTGGTGGTCCACTCCAGAATCTGCTTGCCTGGGAATTACCCGTTGGACCTGTAGAACAGTAAGTGTTGCTGCCTGTTCCTTCTCCTGGTATCTTTGTCCTGGAAGGGTACCCACCAGATGTCAGTCAGAGCTCTTTATGAGGTGCCTCTTTGGATATACGTGGGTCAGGGAGCTGCATGAGGAGACAGTCTGTCCCTTATCAGACCTCAAGTACTGTGTTGGGAGCTCTGTTCTTCTGTTCAGTGCTGCTGGGCAAGGACATTTCAGTCAGCTGCAGTGGAACGCACAACTGCCTCTTTTCCCAGGTGCTCTGTTCCAGGAACGTGGGGCTTTATTTATAAGTCCCTGATGTGCTCCTGTCTTTTTTCTGTGATGCCTTCCCCAGCAAGGAGGGAGTCTAGTCAGTCTGCCTGTATAGGCATTGCTGAGCTCCTGCAGGCTCTGTCCAGCTGCTGTGTAAAGTCCTTGCAGTTTTGATTACACAGGTAATGTTAGAAATGCCTTGGTAATGGTGGACTGCCTCAGTAATGGCGAGATTGCCTCAGTAATGGCAGACTGCTTCGGTAATTACAGACCTCCTCAGTAATGATGGACACCCTTCCCCAGATGGAGCTCAACCGTCCTGGGTCAAGCTCAAACTGCTGCACTGGCTGCAAAACACTGCAAGCCAGTGCATTTCAGATTGCTGGTCTTTGTGGGGTTGGGAACCCCCCCCCCACAAGCCAGATCATCTGGCTCCCTGCCTTTGGCACCCCCTCCCCCATTTTGAGAGGATTGTGTGGCTCTGTCTTGCAGTGTTCCAGGCTCCAGTTAAAATGATTGCCCAGATTTGTCAACTGGTGGGAATCTCCTGGTCTGTGGGCCATAAGGACAATGGGAGAAGCACAGTATCTGAACCACAGTGCTGGAGTGGCTGGAAAAGCCCCTGATGGCCTCCATTGGGTAGGAGGGGGTGTCCTTTGGTCCAATGCAGTTCCCAGGTGAGGCAGCACCCCATTCTGCCTTGGCTTGCCCTCCTTGGGCTACACTCACTGTCCAACCATTCCCATTGAGATGCACCTGGCACCTTGGTTGGAAATGCGGCAATCAATCACCCTCTGTGTTGCTGTCACTGGGAATTGCACTCCTGTGCTGTTCCTATTCAGCCGTCTTGGTGGAGCCTATCTTTGTATTTCTACGGCATCACTTGTAATGTCACCTTTCTCATTTCTGATTATGTTTATATGGATTTTCTATTTTCTTGCTTAGTCTAGCTAGTGGCTTATCAATTTTTAATTTTTTTTAAATAACCAACATTTTGTTTTATTGATTCTTTGTATTTTTTGTCTCTATTTCATTTAGTTTTGTTCTGATTCTTGTTATTATTTTTTATCCTGCTAGCTTCAGGTTTGGATTGTTCTTCTTTTACTAGTTTCTTGGTGTTTTTGTCCATTTTACACTTGGTCTTTCTATGATTGTATTGGATGAATTCTTTATACATTTTGGATTCCAGTCCTTTTTCACATATATGTTTTGCAAATATTTCTTCTAGTCTATAATTTAAATATTTTCTTAATAATGTCTTTTGATGAAAAGTTTTTAATTTAACTAATGTCTAATTTTTTTTCAGCACGATACCACTATGGGTGAAAAAGGAGGGGGCAGGCAGCAAAAGGAAGCAACATGTTAATAGCACAGACAAGAAATACCAGCAGTTATACAGCACATTTTTGCCACTTTGGGGAATAATGCCACTCAAAATGACAAGATCAAATATTTACTTATAATTCCAGATATAAAAGGACAGGTAATTAGACTGAGAAGGAGTGCTGTGGACATGCAAGTCCTATAATGGTTTTATGACCAAACTAGAGAAAAGCTTATTACATAATTATTTTCTTACAAATAAAATATTATCTTATATGTTTTATACAAGATAGAGATTCTTTACTTTGCTTAATTACTTTTCACAGGCAGGCAGCCAGTTGTAGGTATTGATTTTGGTTCATGTATCAGCATAACACACAGATTGAGATAAGGCTTACTAGTCACCTAGTGAGAATGAGATGAGTTTTTCTGCTTGTTGAATTACAGTGCTTACTATTGCTGATCAAGGTGCACTTAATCCTACTTATTAAGAGCTGATTTAACATAAAATAAGCAATATATTATGTCCATGTATACAGTACTAATATTTAATTCTCTGTTATGTATTTATGTACCTGGTGTTTAAAATACTGTGTGGATATAAACTCAAAAAAGAAGTTGTTTCTTCCCTTGTAGAAAGATCAGTAGAAGTTTTGAGATCCTTATGTGGGTCTGTGAGATAAAATGATTTTCCTAATAATTCTACAAAATTATTTGCAATTTTCATTCTCTTTCTCTTATTGTGTAAAGCAGAGTTTTTCAAATGTTATAAAATGTGCTGAGTCACAACAGATTGAATGCAGAAGCAGATTGAGACCATAGTTCTCCTGTATTAAGCTAAGTATTAAGGGGATTTGCAAAATTAGAAACAATATCACTCTTCTTGCCATTTTAGATATATAATTATTTTTTATAAAAACGACGTTATTCATATTATCATATAATGTGGATTTTTGTTACTATTTTTAAGTAAATTAATACATATTAATTGAAAAGTTATCAGTTTAAAACAAAAGCTCTTTGGGCTTCTCAATAAGTTTTGAATGTAAAGAAGTCCTGAGAACAAATGTTTGACAATTGCTAGACTAGATTACCTTGTAAGTCTTGTTCAGCTAAAATTTTCTGTGTCTTTCTGACTCCAGAAGAACAGACCACTGTGTTAAGTCCATAAATACTATTTCAAGCACGGTTTTTAGTGCTTTGCCCCATAATTTTCAGAAAGATAAAAACACTGTAAAAAGGAGAAGCTCTTGATTTTTTTATTGGTAGAAAACTAACTACACTGTTAGCCTTTTAAATCCTCTTCTCTTTATGCTTCCAACTTTCCTCTTGCTAAGTCTTCTCTCTCCCTCTTCTTCTATTCTGTGTATTGGGTGGTTCCTTATTTGATATTTATGGGCTGCATATAAAATCAATTACAATGTAAGCCCCTATAGGAAAATTACCCTCAAAGAAAGGACAAATCATGAAAAATGGCCCCTCTGGACTTTTGTAATCTTTAATGCCTGGTCAGAATTCACAGATTTAGTATGTATTCTCTAAGGAGAAAAGCACCACCTGGAAGAATGTGTAGTTAAAGGAATACATTGTATTTTCTTAACTTTATGTGAATATCTTAGTACACAATATGTGTAGTTCTGTAATTTGATAAGTGAAATAATTTGGTATATATACATATATATACACACACACACACACACATATATAATCATGTGTTTATATGTATTAAATGCACAGTATTCACTGCAATTGCTTATCTAACTTCAACATTTGTGAGGTGTCCTAAGATGTGTCTGCAAGTACACAGTGCTTTGTATTAGTATCAAATGAATATGCATGCATGTAAATTCAAAAAGAGCATCTTGCTAGTTTCTTCTAGTATGGTGGCTCTTTTCAAGTTTTAACTTATCCTATAATGCTTCTCTTTTAGTCAAAATGGTAACCTAATTAAAGTAGTATGATATAAGAATACTCAGATATTACCACCATCTATAGACACAGTATTAAATTTAGTTTTTAAAAGGATCAGAATTATTCAAGATGTCTTTGGCTGCCTCAAGACCCAAAGATATATAAAGAAGTCTTTATATATCTTGATACAGTGCTACTATGATATTATACTATCAGAGCAGCTTATAGAGAACTTCTAATCTAATACTTCATTCATATGCGAATCTCTTTTACAACATCCACTGTCAACACAAATAACAATAATTAAACTTAGGATGTTTATAATTTACATCCAATTAAACAATAGCAAAACTTATCTCTATCCATTATCATGTGACAATTATCAAATAAAAAATTACTATTCAATGATGACTACTATTGTTAAGTAGGCTTTGAGTACAGAGTGCACAAAGAACATTGAGAGCAAGGTTTTTATATGAATAAATACATTTACATCAAAGTGGAAGTGAATATAGAGTTAATGATCTGCTGAGAGGAGGCTAACATCATCATCTTGGCAAAAAAACATTTCATCAAGTTTTGGCACATTCCAAATCTTAGGTATTGTAAATAGTGCTGTAGTAAACAGGTAGAGCGGATATATTTTTGATGCATTAATTGCCTTTCTTTTGGGTATGTACTCACAAAAATTAAAATAATAATAATAGTAGTAAAATATTTGACACATTTCTCACCCATGCTTAACTTTAAGAAACCTGTAAAGAAAAAACATGACAACATCAAGTCATTTCATTTAGAACTTTTTGCTAACATTTAATTTTCCACAGTGCACCAAGCACCATGTTAGGCACTTTTCATATGTTATCTAACTTAATACTTATAATAATCTTAAAAGGTTGTTATTAATATCCTCATTTTACAGTTGATGGAACTATGATTCACGGTAAGTAAATAACAGTGCCACTCAGTTAGTAAGGGACAAAACTGGGATTCAAATCCATCTTGTTTGAGGAACAGAAAATAGTCTTCATGTCATTTATATTTAGCTTTTGAACATGTTATCATTTATAGCAGTATGTCCCAGTTTTTTGTACAGTCTCTGGCACATAGTAGATAATATTTGTTGAATTAAATGAGTGTATGTATGATTATTTATCATTTTTGATTTGTCTTAGGAAATATTAAAATTCATTTATTTTATAAATACAGTGGAGAAGGCTGGCCTAGTATATTGGGGAAGAAAGAATGCTTTCTGGCATTCTGAGAGAAGATTGATGCTTAATTTCATGTGCTCAGTAAAGCTGAGAGTTGGAAAAATTGTTCTCCACTTTTTTTTTTGCAGTAATTTGGTATACTTTCTTATTTGCCTAATCATAATGCATTTCTGCTTGGATACAAACATAGCAACAGTAATTATGCTTTACTTCGTATTTCTAATTTGCTGTCAACCAATAATAACATGTTTTTACTGAGTGATTCCCATAGAGCATACATAGCATTCTGTAGCATTTCATTTCTCTTACACCATTATCACCTGTGGCTTCCTTTGTTCTCTTATTAGTGAAGCCAATTTTATTCTCATGTGCTTGATTTGCAGTTACATTTTTAGACCAACCTACTCCCACATCGTATTGTTAAGGTACTGTGTACAGTTTGTTATTTCCTTTCTACCTGGGTTATCAGCCTTGAAATTGTTAAATGCACTCTATTCCTTTGCCCTTACCCATGTAATTTATCAAGGATTAAAGTAAGTTGTTGTGGATTAAGTTACATGGGGGACAATTAAAATAAATATGTCTATATAGTCATTTGAACAAATATTAAAAATCATCGGGAATACGTTGAGTGACAGTGCAGGACTGCTACACTTTGCACTGGAAATGCTGAATTCTAGTCTAGACTCTGACATCTACTATTTATTTTACCTTCGACAGGTCTTCCTCTTTGGGCCTCAGTTTGTTTATTTAAAAACTGAAAATGCTGAGTTTTGTAGATTTCAAGCCCCTCATAAGACCTTTTGCCACTGATAGTAATCATGATAATTATTATGATATGTTTATGCATATATTAATACATACATATATAGGTATTTAATGTTGTTGATTTCCTCCTCCAAACTGAAGACAAAACTTCAAAGAGATAGAATTGTAAAGAATTCGCATTTTTTTTTTTAAAATCCTTTTTATTGAAGTGCATTATGCACACATATCCTAAGTGAACAGCTGGAAGAATTGTCATAAGGTGAACACACATGTGTAACCAGCAAGAAGGTTGAGAATTAGGTCTTTATTCTCCAAAGAGCCCTTGAATCCCCTTAGCAGTTACTACCCCCATCCCATTTTCATAGGTCATCCCTAGCCTGACTCCTAACAGCCGCACTGGGATTGAACTCCAGGTTGGCTTCACCATCCAGAGATACAGATAGCTAGGCATGGTGACTCATTCCTGAAGTCCCAGCTACTTTGGAGACCAAGGCAGGAGGGTCACTGAAGCCCAGGATTTCAAAAATAATTATATATATATATATATATATATATATATAAATATAAATATAAATATATATATATATATATATATATAAATTTATATGTATATATCTCCTGCTTTTGTGAGTAAAAAATCAGCAAGAGGTACACCCAGAACCCACAGGGCACCTACCTGTCACTTAGGAGTTGATGGTGCTGCAAACTCAGGGAAATACTTTTGGGCAGGAGCCAAGACCCCTGCTGGCTGAGGAAGCAGTGCAGTGCTTGTGTTCTGGGCTCTGGAGTCAGATACCCTAGATTTGGGACTGCTTTTACCATTCCCTAGCTAGGTGACTTTGGGCAGTCTTTGGGCATTTGAGTAATGTCTCAAAGACTCAGTCTCCCCATCTGAGGCCCTGATAGCCATCATTCTACTTTCTGTCTCTATGAATCTGACTACTCTAGGTATCTCATATAAATGGAATAATTTGGTATTTACTTTTTGTAACTGAATTATTTTACGTAGCAGAATGTCCTCTGGTTTCATCCATATTGTAGCAGGTGTCCAAATTTCCTTTCTTTTTAAGGCTGAAAAGTATTCCATTGACCATATATACAATATTTGTTCTACCCATTTATCCAAGAGACATTTTGGTTGCTTCTATCTCTTAGCAATTGTGAATAGTGCTGTTATGAACATGGGTGTGCAAATATATCTAAAAGACCTTGCTTTCAATTCTTTCTGATGTATATCCAGAAGTGGAATTTTTGCGTCATATGGTAATTCTACTTTTAATTATTTGAGGACCTGCTATATTGTTTTCAACAATGGCAGCACCATATTATTTTATATTTTATTTTATTTATTTACTTATGAGATTGAGTTTCGCTCTTGTTGCCCAGGCTGGAGTGCAGTAACATGATCTTGACTCACTGCAACCTCCGCCTCCTGAATTCAAGCAATTCTCCTGCCTCAACTTCCCAAGTAGCTGGGATTACAGGTATGTGCCCCAATGCCGAGCTAATTTTGTATTTTTAGTAGAGATGTGGTTTCACCATGTTGACCAGGCTGGTCTTGAACTCCTGATCTGAAGTTATCAGCCCTCTTGGCCTCCCAAAGTGTTGAGATTACAGGCATGAGCCACTGCATCCAGCCGGTGACATCATTTTATATTTCCACCAGGAGATGCATAGGGTTCTAACTTCCCCCACATCCTTACCAACATTTGTTAGTTTCTATTTGTTTTGTTTTTATAATAACCATCCCAGTGGATGTGATGCATTGGTTTCTTAGAAAAGCATGCATTTCCTACCTGCTCCTAAAACCCCAGGCCTCACTTAGGTACCGGTGTTGGCTGGAAGCATGGCTGATGACCACTGTTGAGTTTTCCAGGGTGGCCACAAGAACGGATGATGGCAGAGCTGAAATTCTGCACATGGAAGGTTTTAAAGGGTGACAGAGTGCACAGAAAGCTGTATTAGTTGTTTGGAATTTCCTTACTTGTTTTAGCTCAATTTTTACAAAATCTGCCACCGGAGAATACTGTCAAGCAGAAACAAAAATCATCTGGCCTAGAGGCTGTCAGCTTTTTTACAGGCATTACTTTATAAGACTTAATGATATTTTTCGTTTTATTTTATTTTTTAATTTAATTTTTTTTTGAGACAAGAGTCTCACTCTGTCACCCAGACTGGAGTGCATTGGCACTATCTTGGCTCACTACAATCTCCAGGCCCTGGGTTCAAGTGATTCTCATGTCTCAGCCTCACCAGGAGCTGGGATTACAGGTGCCAACCACCACACCTGGCTAATTTTCATATTTTTAGTAGAGATGGAGTTTCACCATGTTGGCCGGGCTAGTTTTGAACTGATCTCAAGTGACCCACTTGCCTCAGCCTCCCAAAGTGCTGGAATTACAGATGCAAGCCACCTTGCCTGGCCAATATTTTTCAAATAGTTCATTGGTATCACATGTTTACTAAATACACAACAAGAGCTGCAGACTGGTCTGTAGTGAGTATGTCTGCCAGAGCCCTGAAAATGGGAGTCTATTTATGAAATATATGTAATTTTTCCCCTGCTTACAGAATTAATAAAGATTTTTCATAGAGAATCCAAACAGTAAAGAAAGAAAAAATGTCAAATGTGAAAGCCCCTAGAATTCCATCCTCCATATAAAGCCACAGCTGAGAGTTGGTGTATGGTCCCTCAAATACACAAAAACATATGTGTGTAGGTTAATGCACCTGATAGCAATAACTGAAGCATATCCTTACAATGATGGTGCATAGCAGACACAGCTGAATGTGTTCTGAGTTAGGGAATCTGGGAATGGTGAACCTGGAGTCTTGTTCATTGTCTATGATAAACATCTGAGCCCCTGGCCCATCTGGTGAAAAACGGGTTGTATGGGGGATTGAAGCCCTGACTTTTGGGATAAATGAAGGTTGCCAGATGGAGGTCATTAAGGGGAAAGTGTGAGTGAAAATGCTATAGAAACTGCATGATGTTCACAAGTAGTTGCAGGTTTTCCTGTCTCGCCTGCCGCCACTAGACTGTATGTAAGGTGGATATGTTGTCCAGGCCACTGCCACTGGAGTCTCTCCACTGTATGTAGCTCCTAATAAAACCTATGTCTCATTTGCTGGCTCTGGGTTTCTTCTTCAGCCTCTTGAACCTGATGCCTTCCGTATTGAGGTTAACAGGGGTTGGGCACAACAGGGTGTACTCATATTTTCTTTTTGGAAACATGTACTTAAATGCAGATCATCAATATGTATTTTCACAACTGCACTTTTTACTGTGACTTCCCAGGGAGTTGGCTTATCAGTCTGTTTTGTTGTTGTTTGTTTGTTTTTTTATAATGCATTTTAAAAAATATACTTTTAAGTTCTGGGATACATGTGCAGAACGTGCAGGTTTGTTACATAGGTATACATGTGCCATGATGGTTTGCTGCACCAATCAACCCGTCATCTAAATTAGGTATTTCTCTGAATGCTAACCCTCCTCTTGTCCCCCACCCTCCAACAGGCCATGGCGTGTGATATTTCCCTCCCTGTGTCCATGTGTTCTCATTGTTCAACTCCCTCTTATGAGTGAAAACATGCAGTGTTTGGTTTTCTCTTCCTGTGTTAGTTTGCTGAGAATGATGGTTTCCAGCTTCATCCATGTCTCTGCAAATGACATGAACTCATCCTTTTTTATGGCTGCATAGTATTTCATGGTGTATATGTGCCACATTTTCTTTATCCAGTCTATCATTGATGGGCATTTGGGTTATTTCCAAGTCTTTGCTATTGTGAATAGTTCTGCAATAAGCATACATGTGCATGTGTCTTTATGGTAGAATGATTTATAATCCTTTGGGTATATACCCCGTAGTGGGATTGCTGAGTTAAATGGTATTTCTGGTTCTATATCCTTGAGAAATCACCACACTGTCTTTCATAGTGACGAACAAATTTATACTCCCACTGATAGTGTAAAAGCGTTCCTATTTCTCCACATCCTCTCCAGTATCTGTGGTTTTCTGACTTTTTAAAGATCACCACTCTAACTGGCATGAGATGGTATTTCATCATGGTTTTGGTTTGCATTCCTCTAATTTTCACACATATTTCAAGACAGTTAAAATTGCAATATAGAGGAAAAGAAAACAAAATAAACCTAAAACAGAGGTAAGAACTACCCTTGTGTTTCACTGCTTTCAGAGGATATAAAACAGTAGCACAATGCTAGCAAACACGTTATTTTCTAGGATTGTGGGAAAGGTAATAAGGCAGTGATCCTTAGGCATTTTGAATACCAGGTGTAATAGTCCTTGGAGATGTATAAATATTGCGCTTCTTTTCATTAAGCTACCTTTCAGATTTTTAACAATTTTCAAAATCAGAAAATATTTAATTTCATTCTCTAGAAAATTACTAAAATTAGGCAGACAGAGATAAGAAGGCTGAGTATATGCATCTAGGAGAGCCACTGAGGGACTGGATCATTGGGAAGACTGGCACACTTTGAATGGGTCATTGAAGGGAAGGCATTGAGAGTGGATGCCGAGAGGATACAGACTCTAGACTGAAGGTGTAGGAAGCTGGGAACTCTGCACTAATCCAGCACCAGGACCCATTCTTGGCCGCCGTTGACTCCTGGGGAAGGAGTAAGTTAAACAGGTAAGCAGCAGCCTGCTCTCTCCACATACCACTGGAATCCCAGCTGCAGGACACCCCATGCCCACAAGCACTTGAGCTGGCAAGGAGAGTTGCTTAGAGAGGTGGCAGAAAACAGGACTTAAGTCTGTGTGGAGGTCAGAGGATTTGGCACAGTAATGGCTGAAGTGGAACATGGCCAGTGTTCATCATCTGAGGCTTGCCATCTCCTCAATTGTGGCTTTATCATTTGGATGACTGTTGGGCATACACAGAGTAGTGTAATCTTGCCTGTAGGACAAAGCCAGTCTAATCTGATCAACCTCTTGTCAGCCAGCCTCTCCTGGGGCCGCAGCCTAGTCACACTCACTTGCAGCACAGTCTCAGATGCCCAACCATAGTGCTTCCAGGGGGCCCTTATCATAGTTCGCTCACTGATAGACCATGCCTAACCCTCAGAGAGCACCAGCAAATCAGCCCCTGATGATATGACCAGTCCATCTACAGCCTCTCCATGTTACAGCCTCCCCCTACCACTTTAAGAGCACGTACTCACCCATGGCTCAACCTCACCACTTTGCGAGTGCATGTATGTAGGCAGACCTCACCTCACCTCTCATGATGATGTGCATGAATGACCCAGTGCCCAGCCCACTGCTACCAGTGCTTAGTCCATGCTGAGGCATGGGCAGTCCACCATACCACCACTGCCATGGCTATCAGTGCAGGTGCATGCACAGATGCTGAAACCTTGCCTCAACAGGTGCCCCACTCTCACCCCCACCACTGCTGCCAGCGTGAATGCATGCACAAATGCCACCATACCCTCCCACCGATGCACTACCCCAGCGAAGGCACATGCAACCTGCTGTGATAGAGCATGATTTTACTACCACCACCCCAATGTAGCATTTTGGCCAGCAGCCCCCAATTGGATTGTTGTGGCTGGCAGAAAGGGAACACCTTGGCCCCTCCAGTGTAGTAAGTTCCTAAGCTTGAGGGGACAGAGAACAATCCTGTGGGTCTCATACCTGGCACCAAAATAAAAGCATGCATCTCAGGAGTGTTGAGCAGAAACTTGGCCCCATGAAGTCTTCTAGAATCAAAAGCCGGTAGACTGAACCTACCTTATATCACAATCAGACCAACAAGGGCATCAAAGATGATAAAAGCAAATAAACCAATCCAAAAAAAAAAAAAGGAATTTCAATGCTTAAAGCAACATCAGCCTGCAAATATGAGAATTAACAGTGCAAGAATGTTGGCAACTCTAAAACAGAGTGTCTGATTACCAAATGACCACTCTAGTTATCCAGCAATAGTTCTTAACTAGGCTGAAATGGATCAAATGTCAAAAATGGAATTTAGAATATAGATAGGAAAGATCATCAACATTCAGGAGAAATTTAAAACACAATTCAAATAATCTAAAATAGCAATATGATACAAGAGTTAAAAAGATAATATAGCAATTTTTTTTTTTTTTTTGAGACAGAGTTTCACTCTGTCACTCAGACTGCAATGCAATGGCACGATCTTGGCTCACTGTAACCTCTGCCTCCCAGATTCAAGTGATTCTCCTGACTTAGCCTCCTGAGTAGCCAGGATTACAGGCACGTGCCATCATGTCTGGCTAATTTTTGTATTTTTAGTAGAGATGGGGTTTCACCATGTTGGCCAAGCTGATCTCAAACTCCTGACCTCATGATCCACCCTCCCCAGCCTCCCAAAGTGCTGGGATTACAGACATGAGACACCACACTCAGAATGTGGCCATTTTAAGAAAGAACCAAACTGATCTGATAGAGCTGAAAAACACATGGCAATAATTTTATAATGCAATCATAAGTATTAACAGCAGAATGGACTAAGCTGAGAAAAAAATGTAAGAGTTTAAAGACTGATTCCCCAAATTAACTCAGAAAAAGAATAAAGAAAAAGTAATTTTAAAAATGATCAAAATCTCAAAAAATATAGGATTTTTAAAGAAGACCCAATTGTGACCCATTGGTGTCCCTCAATGAGAGGAAGAGAAAGCAGGCAACTTGAAAACATATTTGAGGATATCATCAACAAAAATTTCTGCAACCTCACTAGAGGGCCAACTCAAATTCAGGAAATGCAGAGAACTTCTGCAAGATACATAAGATGATCATTTTCAGCACACAGAGTCATCATATTCTCCAAGGTCGAAATAAAAGAAAAAATGTTAAGGCAGTTAGAGAGAAGGGGCATGTCATCTATAAAAAGGAGCCCCATCAGGCTAACAGCAGACTTTCAGTAGAAACTTTAAGTGCCACAACAGATTGAAGGTCTATATTCAGTACGTAAAGAAAATAAACTTCAACAAAGATTGTCATACCCACTCAGACTATGTGTCATAAATAAAAAAGTAATCAGAACTTTTTCAGAAAAGCAAATGCTAAGGAAATTCATTACTATCAGACCTGCCTTACAAGAAGTTCTTAAGAGAGTGCTAAATTTAAAAACAAAAGAGCATTACTAGCCACCACAAAAACATACTTAAGTACATAGACCATTTACACTATAAAATAACCACACAATTAAGTCAGCGTAACAACCAATCAACAACAGGATGACAGAATTAAATTCAACATATTAATTGTAACTTTGAATGTAAATGGGCTAAATTCTTCAATTAAAAGCACAAGAGTGGCAAGTTGAATAAAGGAGACTCAACTGCATTCTGTCTTTAAGAGATCCTTCTCACTTGCAATGACACACATAGGCTTAAAGTAAGAGTATGGAGAAAATATACTAAGGAAGCAGAAAAATGAAAATAAAGGGTTGCTATTCTAATATCAGACAGAACAGACTTTGAACTAATAATGATCAAAACTGACAAAGAAGGACATTACATAATGGTGATGGATTCAGTTCAACAAGAAGACCTTACTATCTTAAATACATATGCACCCAACACAGGAGAACCTGTATTCATAAAACAAGTTCTTTGAGACCTATGAAGAGATTTAGATAACCAGGCAATAATAGTGGGAGATTACAACATCCCACTGGCACTATAAGACACATCACTGAGGCAGAAAACTAACAAAGATATTTAGGACCTCAAATATATACTTCACCAAATGAACCTAACAGACAGCTACAGAACTCACCACCCCAAAACAACAGAATGTACATTCTTCCGATCTACAACATATGGTTCATACTCTAAAATTGACCACACAATTGGCCATAAAACAATTCTCAGAAAATTTAAAAAAAATGAAAACATACTGTATTAGTTTATTATTACACTGCTATAAAGGAATACTAAAGACTGGGTAATTTATAAAGAAAAGAGCTTTTGACTTCCACCAAGTTGGCTGAATAGGAACAGCTCCAGTCTGCAGTTCCCAGTGAGAGTGAAACAGAAAGTGAGTGATCTCCACATTCCCAACCAAGGTACCAGGTTCATCTCACTGGGACTGGTTAGACAGTGAGTATAGTCCAAGGAGGGTAATCTGAAGTAGGTTGGGGTATCACCTCACTCAGGAAGTGCAAAGGTCTGGAGAACTCCCTCTCCTAGTGAAGGGAAGCCATTAGGGACTTTTCTGGTCACTCCAGCACTCTGGCTCAGATACTGTGCTTTTCCCATAATCTTAAAAACCTCATACTGGGAGATTCCCTCCAGTGCCTACAACACCTGAATAGACCAATAATAAGGGCTGAAGTTGAGACAGCAATTAATAGCCTACTAACCAAAAAAAAAGGCCAGGATGAGATGGGTTCACAGCAGAATTCTACCAGAGGTACAAACAGGAGCTGGTACCATTCCATCTGAAACTATTCCAAACAATTGAAAAAGAGTGAATACACCCTAACTCATTTTATGAGACTAACGTCATCCTGATACCAAACCTGGCAGAGACATGAATAAAAGAGATAATTTCAGGCCCATATCCATGATGAACATTGATGCAAAAATCCTCAACAAAATACTGACAAACCGAATCCAACAGCACATCACAAATCTTATCCATCACGATCAAGTCGACTTCATCCCTGGAATGCAAGGCTTGTTCAACATATGCAAATCTATAAATGTAATCCATCACATAAACAGAACCAAAGACAAAAACCACATGATTATCTCAACAGATGCAGAGAAGTCCTTTGAGAAAATTCAACAGCCCTTTATGCTAAAAACTCTCAATAAACTAGGTATTGATGGAATGTTTCTCAAAAAAACAAAGGCTATTTATGACAAACCCACCATCAATATAATACTGAATGGGCCAAAACTGGAAGTATTTTCTTTGAAAACTGGCATTAGACAAGGATGCCCTATCTCACCACTCCTATTCAACATAGTATTGGGAGTTCTGGCCAGGGCAATAGGCAAAATAAAGAAATAATGAGTATTAAATCAGGAAAACAGGAAATCAAATTGTCTCTGTTTGCAGATGACACGATTATATACTTAGAAGACCCCATTGTCTCAGCCCAAAATCTCCTTAAGTTGGTAAGTTACTTCAGTTAAGTCTCAGGGTACAAAATCAATGTGCGAAACTACAAGCATTTCTATACACCAATAACAGACAAACAGAGAGCCAAATCATGAGTGAACTCCCATTCACAATTGCTACAAAGAAAATAAAATACCTAGGAATACAATTAACAAAGGATGTGAAGGACTTATTCAAGGAGAACTACAAACCACTGCTCAAGGAAATAAGAGAGGACATAAACAGATGGAAAAACATTCCATGCTCATGGTTAGGAAGAATCAATATTGTGAAAATGGCCATACTACCCATAGTAATTTACACATTCAATGCTATCTCCATTAAGCTACCATTGATTATCTACACAGAATTGGAAAAAATGTACACCAAACACCTGTCGCATGCAGTTTACCTATATAACAAACCTGTACATATACCTCTGAAACTAAAATAAAAGTTTAAAAAACAGCAGAAAAAATATTAAAAAGTAGCCAAAAAATATGAACAGACACTTTCAAAAGACAACATATATGTGACTCACAAGCATATCAAAAACTGTACAACATCACTAATTGTTACAAAAATGCAGATCAAGCCCACAAAGTGGAACCATCTTGCACCAGTCAGAATGGCTATTACTAGAAAGTTTAAAAATAATAATAATAATAATAACAACAGATGCTGGTGAAGTTGTAAAGAAAAGGGAATGCTTATACATTGTTGGTGGGAATGTAAATGAGTTCAGCCACTGTGCAAAGCAGTTTGTTGATTTTTCAAAGACTTAGAACTACCTTTCAATTCAAAAGACACATGCATGCCTATGCTCATCATAGCACTATTCACAGTAGCAAAACATGGAATCAACCTAGACACCCATCAATGTATCCTCTCCCCTGCTCCCACCCTCCACCTTTAAGTAGGTCCTAACTTCTGTTGTTCCTTCCTAGGATCTATGTGTTCTCACTGTTTAGCTCCCACTTTTAAGGGAGAACATGCATTGTTTCATTTTCTGTTTCTTCATTAGTTTGCTTAGGATAACGGCCTGCAGCTCTATTCAGCTTTCTCTGCCTTCAAGCATGAAAGTTGTATTTAAATCTGGTTTGTCAATAGATCATTTTTCAAGGCTGAAAATCATTTCCTCATCTTCTTATAGCAGTGTTGTAGTGGCTTCCCAGAACGACATCTAATTTTAAAATACTAAGTAGCAAACTTTGTAAAACATCTTTATCAATGAATATTAAATCTACATAACAATTTTAAAACTCAGATAGATGGCATATTATCTCATTTTCTGATTAGAGAGAGATCCATCATTTTATTATTGGACAGAGAGTATTCATCAGTTTCCAGACTTGCATAAATGACAGAAGTGAGGCATTCTAGCCATTGACTGTTTTGGATTGAGAGAAATGCTTACCTCAATTATGGCTATTTCAGATAGAAAGTCTTCTTCTCTTTAGATTAGTGAGAAAATAACTTCATTTATCCGCTTCACTCTGAAGTTAGATAAGTAATCTCTCTGAAACATTATTTTAAATATGTAATGAACTAAAAGCTAATGTTTGTTTTATGAAAATACTTGATTGAAGGATGACCAATCTAGTAGACTTGCCAGTTAGTGAATCAAATGGATTACACGATGCATACAATTTTGTGGGAAATAATTGTTTTGATAGAATGAGCCACGATTTGATTAAATAATTGCTGAATCATTTATTCACCCCAATTGTAGCTAATTGAGAGAATGGGAGACTGGTGATATGGTTGTGTCTGTGTCCCCACCCGAATCACATCTTGAATTTTACTCCCATAATTCTCATGTGTTGTAGGAGGGACTTGGTAAGAGATAATTTGAATCATGGGAGTGGTTTCCCTCATACTGTTCTCATGGTAGTGAATAAGTCTCACAAGATCTGACGGTTTTATCAGGGGTTTTTGCTTTTGCCTCTTTCTCATTTTCTCTTGCCACTGCCATGTGAGAAGTGCCTTTCATCTCCCACCATGATTCTGAGGCTTCCCCAGTCATGTGGAACTGTAAGCCCAATTAAGGCTTTTTTCTTCTCAGTCTCAGGTATGTCTTTATCAGCAGCATGAAAACAGACTAATACAGTGGGAATTAAAAGTGCTGCCATTTAAGAGCTGTAGAATCTTGGATAATCTACTTACACTCTGTGGACCTCAGTTTCTCGTATATGAAATAAGTGTATTGGACTAAATGCCCTCCATTTTCTTTATAGCTGTAGAAGTCCATCTCTAAGTTGGTTGAGGATGGTAGCTTATACCTGTAATCCCAGTGTTTTGGGAAGCGGAGGCAGGAGAATTGCTTGAACTCAGAAGTTTGAGACCAGCCTGGGCAGCATAGCAAGAGCCCATTTCTACCAAAAATTGAAAAACAAAATTAGTCAGGCATGGTGGCGCATGCCTGAAGTCTTAGCTACTCCAGAAGCTAAGTTAGAAGGATCGCTTGAGCCCAGGAGTTTGAGGCTACAATGACCTATGATTGTACCACTGCACTCTAGCCTGTGTGACAAAATAAAATCCTGTCTCAAAAAAAAAAAAAAAAAAAAAAAGAAGAAGTCTAAATATAAAACTGAAATCAAGTGAATGTATTCCAGAACTCATGAAACTTTAAACACCTTTGGGTTGTGTATTCTCATACTGATTTTATTCTCAAAGCTTATTAAAACAAGATACCTTATTCAGTGAGTTAAACATTTACATATAAGATAAATGTGTAATTACACAGAATTTAGTGAATATTTTGATGTTTCAAATGTATTCAAGTTTTTTCCTTTCTATTTGGATACTTCAAAAATAATTACCTGTAACATCTATTAATTTCAAATTAACTCATCAGTGAAAACAAACAAACCCACCCATAATTGTGCCTTGTCAAACAAATGATGAAAAATATGTTAAAATTGGATGCTGAACATGAATAGAACATTGATTTTCATGCGTATTTAAGCAAATGTTTTTTATTTATAATCATGTGAAAATATGAAACTGTTTGAAAATGTTTAATCCTTTGAGCATGTGTCTCATGGAAAATCCATGTACTTTCAGAATACTCATAACTTTATTAGGAACAACCTTTATTTTTGTTTTTCCATTTTATCTCCTACAAAACAATTTATGAAATGTTTAAGCAAATGATCTAAGATAGCAAAATAATGCTGTTACACCTGAGTAGGTGCCCTCTAGCGTGAATCAATTCTAAATATTAAAGTATGTTGCATTGAAAGAATATCACATGGTAACCATTTAGTGTAGATAATCAAGGCAGATTATCTACACCAGCAACAAATTTGAAAACTGAAATTAAAAATACCGTTTACTTTGATTCCAAAAATAAAAAAACCTGGTATTAACATAGAAAAACATATATAGGATCTGTGTGATAGAAATTACAAAATGCTAATGAAATAAATGAAGTAACATAAATGCAGAGGCATATTATGTTCATAAATTGGAAGACTCAACATAGTTAAGATGTAAATTCTCAATTCTCCCCAGATTGATCTGTAGGTTTGATGTAATGCCTATCAAAATCTCTGAACGATTTTTGGTAGACATTGATAAGCTTACTCTAAAAATATGTGAAAGGTGAAATAGAGTAGCTAAAATAGCGAACATTGTGCCCAACAGTTAATTATTTAACCCTCACTCCCTCCCACCTACCACGTTTGTAGCCTCCAATGTCTATTATTCCACTCTGTGTGTCCATATGAACCCTTTGTTTCGCTTTCACTTTAAGTGAGAACATGCAGTATCTGACTTTCTGTTTCTGAGTTATTTTACTTAGGAGAAGGACCTCCAGCTTCATTCATGTTGCTGAAAAGGATATTATTTCATTCTTCAATATAGCAGGGTAGTATGCCATAATGTTTGTGTGTGTGTGTAATGGTCTATGAGATATATATATATATATATATATATATATGTATACACACACACACACATATTTACATTCCATATGTGTATATAATTATCTTTTTCTAAACATCCATTGATACACACTTAGGTTCAGTCCATATCTCGGCTATTGTAAATAGTTTTGTAATTAACATATGAATACAGGTGTCTTTTTGACATAATTTTTTGTCCTTTGGGTAGCTACTCAATAGTGGAAATGTTGTATCATCTGGTAGTTATATTTTTAGTTCTTTGAGAAACCTCCATGCTGTTTTCCATAGAAGTGGTACTAATTTACATTCCCACCTTTAGTGTATGACTTCCCATTTCTCCACATCCTTTCTGGCTGGTGTGAGATGACACCTCATTGTGGCTTTGATTTGCGTTTCTATGATAATTAGTGACACTGAGCATTTTTACAAATGCTTGTTTACCACTTATATGACTTTTTTAGAAAAACATCTGTTCATATCTTTTGCCTGGTTTTTAATAGGGTTGTCTGTTTTACTCTTGTTGAGATGTTGTGTTTCTTGTAGATTCTGAATATTAGCCTTTTGTCAGATGCGTGGCATGTAAATATTTTCTCCTATTCTGTAGGTTGTGTATTTATTGTTTCCTTTGCTATGCAGATGCTTTTCAATTTAATTAAATCCAATCTGTTTATCTTTCTTTATATTGCATTTGATTTTAAAGACTAGGTCATAAATTCTTTGCCTAAAACAATGTCTAGAAGAGTTTTTCCTAGGTTTTCTTCCAGGATGTTCACAGGTCTTACATTTAAGTATTTAATACATCTTGAGTTAGTTTTTTATATAGAGATATGGATTCAGCTTAATTTTTTTGTATAAGGCTCTTAAAATGGACCACTTTAAAAAAAGTTTTCACAGATTCTCAGAGTTAGCATAAATGATTTTTATTATCATGTTACTCAAATATAAACAAACATAAACCATACTAAATCAAATAATGAAACAATAATAAGAAAACTGAATCTACAATAAGATGCCATCTCACACGAGTTAGAATAGCTGTTATTAAAACGTTAATAAATAACAGATGCTGGCTAGATTTCAGTGAAAAAGAATGATTATGCACTATTAATAGAAGCATAAATTAGTCAATCATTCTGGAAGACAGTGTGGCAATTCCTCAAAGACTTAAAAACAGAAATATCATTAGACTCAGCAATCCTATTACTGGGTATATACACTAAGCAATATAATTGTTCTATCACAAAGTCACATGCACACATATATTCATTGCAACAGTATTCACAATAGCAAAGACATGGGATCAACCTAAATGTTCATCAATTATAGACTAGATAAAGAAAATGTGGTATATATATATATATATATATATATGATAGAATATTATGCAGCCATAAAAATGAGATCATAGGTGGCTGAAAAACAACATCTCTGGTTTACAGCTCCCAGTGAGATTGATGCAGAAGTGGGTGATTTCCGCATTTCCAACTGAGGTACTTGGTTCATCTCATCGAGATTGGTTAAACAGTTGGTGCAGCCACGGAGCGCCAGCCAAAGCAGGGTGGGGTGTTGCCACACCTGGGAAGGGCAAGAGGTAGGGGGATTTCATTCTCCTAGCCAAGGGATGCTGGGAGAGTCTGTACTGAGAAGAACAGTGCATTCTGGTCCAGATACTGTGCTTTTCCCACAGTCTTTGCAACCGGCAGACCAGGAGATTCCCTCCAATGCCTATGCCATCAGGGCCCTGGGTTTTAAGCACAGAACTGGGTGGCTATTTGGGCAGACAGTGAGCTAGTAGCAGAAGTTGTTTTTTCATACCCCAGAGGCACCTGGAACACCAGTGAGACAGAACTGTTTACTCCCCCTGGAAAAGGGGCTGAAGCCAGGGAGCCAAGTGGTCTAGCTCGGAGTATCCCATACCCACGGAGCCTAGCAAGCTAAGATTCACTGGCTTGAAATTCTCCCTACAAGCACAACAGTCTGGAGTGGACCTGGGATGCTCAAGGTTGGTGGGGGGAGGGGGCTTCTGCCATTGCTGAGGCTTGAGCAAGTATTTTTCCCCTGACAGTGTAAACAAACGTGCCCACAAGTTCAAACTGGGCGAAGCCCACCACAGCTCAGCAAGGGTGCTGCCGCCACATTGCTTCTCTAGATTCCTCCTATCTGGGCAGAGCATCTCTAAAAAAAATGGCAGCAGCCTCAGTCAGGGACTTGTAGATAAATATAATAGAAAATCTAGAGAAAATGAATAAATCTTTGGACACATAAAACATCCCAAGACTGAACCAGGAAGAAATCAAACCCCTGAATAGACCAATAACAAGTTCTAAAATTGAGACAACAATTAATAGCCTACCAACCAAAAAAAGTCCAGGACCAGATGGATTCACAGCCAAGTTTTACCAGAGATACAAAAGAGACTGGGTACCATTCCTCTTGAAACCGTTCCAAGTAATAGAAAAAGAGGGAATTCTCCCTAACTCATTTTATGAAGCCAGCATCATCCTGATACCAAAACCCAGTAGAGACACAACAAAAAAAGAAAATTTTAGACCAATATCCATGATGAACATCGATGCCAAAATCCTCAATAAAATACTGACAAACCAAACCCAACAGCACATCAAAAAGCTCATCCATCACCATCAAGTTGGCTTCATCCCTGGTATGCAAGTCTGGTTCCACATAGATAAATCAATAAATGTAATCCATCACATAAACAGAATCAATGACAAAAAACACATGATTATTTCAACAGATGCAGAAAAGTCCTTCAACAAAACTCAACAGCTCTTCATGCTAAAAACTCTCAATAAACTAAGAATTAACAAAATGTATTTTATTTTATTTTTTTTGACTGTTTATAAACATTTGGAATTTTATTAAAAAAAAAAAAAAAACATCACAACCATGAACATTGTTACAGTTAGAGGCCCTCTTTGTTCTCCACAATGATACTGAGCATGCTCACAAGGGGTTCCCATTGTTAAGTCTTAAACAACCATTTTTAAAAGAAGGAAAAAAAAAAAACTCCGCACACTACCATTTAACTTGTTTTAATGTTTCTTCACAAATGGTGAAAAATACTAAAGTACAGACAAGGAATAATCATACTGTTGTAGCCAACATTATAAATATGGAATTATAAATTTAAAACATTTTCTGGTTTAAAAAATAAATCTGGTAGTCAATGCAGCTCTGCGGGGTCTCTGCATCTAATAGGGCCGATCTCTGTGCTCCTGACGGTGCTCGCCTTTATCCATTTTTCCATGTCCTCCACGTCCTCCTCTTCTTCCTCCCATCTGTTCCATCAAAGGTCCAGGGGGCCCCCCCAGGGCTACCTCATCTTCCTCCACCAAAGCCACCTCGGTCCATGCCCCAGTCACCACGGAAGCCACCTCTATCTCCACCACAGCCACCTCTGAACATTCCACCGGGACCACCATGATCCATGAGGCCACCTCTTCCTCCTCGCATGCCACCAGGGCCACCTCTGCCACGATCACCACCCGGGGGCGGGAAGGGTGGCAGGAGGAAGCCTTCAGGCTTTGGGGCCTTATACTGGTTGCACTCTGTACTCCAGGCGAAGTTCTGGTTTCCACAACCCGGATTGGGACACTGCCAGTCTCCAGCTCAGTGCTGGATGTTTCCTCCTCCGGAGGGGTTCCCTCAGGAACCCAGGGGTCCTCTGGGAGGGAAGCCTCCTCTATCTCCTCCATGGCCTCCCATGTGACCCAGGGGTCCCCCCAGGACCTTCTGGGCTTCCTGGACCTCCACGGAGTGGTGGTGGCATCCCTCTGCCCTCACGGGGTGGCATACCACCCTGCATACTGTTCATTGGAGGCTTCTTCCGAGCAAGGGAGACTTTAAGTTTGCTCCCTTGAAAGTCTTACCGTCAAACCACTCCACGGCAGCCTTGGCAGTAGGTGGGTCTTCATAGGATACTGTGGCATCGCCTTTGGGCTTTCCTGATCCTTGTCCAGGTAGATGTGGATCATGGGTTGCCCAGTTCTCTTGTTCATCTTAACAACCCCACACTGCTTAAAGAAGTCTGCCAGATCATCTAGAGTCACATTATCATTTAATCTTTGTACATAAATTGCACTGTTGTCAGAATCTTCATCTGGATCTACAGGTGGGCCTAGATCAAGATCCATGGGTCCACCAGGCTTATTGAAGCCACCTCGCTCTCCAGCGCCCATTCCACCACGTCCTCCTCCCTGCCCACCTCTGCTCATGCCTCCACGATCAAATCCCCCTCTTCCCCTGCCCCGGTTATCAGGGCCACTCATGCTCCGGTTCTCTCCTGGTCCGGAAATCCTCCAGACTCCTGCCCATAACACCCATGCTACTGGGGTGGTCCTGTCGGAATGAACTCTGCTGCCCGTAGCTGCTGCTCTGTTGGCTATATTGACTTGGAGCCTGGCTGTAGGATCCAGTTTGGGGTGGGTAACTAGTGGGAGGCTGCTGCCCATAGCTGCTTTGTTGACCATAGCTACTTTGCTGTCCATAGCTGCTCAGTTGCCCATAGGTGTTCTGCTGAGAGTAACTGCTTTGATCATAACTAGTTGGCTGTGTAGAGGAATAGCTGGTAGGAGGGTAGGATGGAGGTGCGGTGACTGGCTGCATAGGGTAGCTCCCAGGTACCTGAGGATAACTTTAGTTACTCTGTCCATATCCTAGGCTGGGCTGGTTGTAACCTCCTGTGCTAGATTGAGGTCGACTAGTCTCAGTGGGCTTGTTACCATCCTGTGGTCTTGTAGGTGCAGTGGCTGCTGGCTGCTGCCCATAGGCTGGATAAGCAGGCTGAGTGCCATATGCAGACTGAGCTGTGTAGGAGGCCTGGGTGGTGGTGACTGTAGCAGTGGTGGTATCGTAAGCACCAGTGCCATACCCCTGAACAGGCTGGCTGTATGCCGGGGGGGGGCAGTTGGAGTAGAATAACCAGTGGGAGGCTGTCCATAAGAAGTTGCATAGGCGGTCTTCCCGTAAGTTGCAGTGGTCTGAGCCTGGGTATAGCTAACATCAATGGGCTGTCCATAGGTTCCATAGCTTTGTTGCCCATATGCCTGGGTGGTCTGTGCATATCCTTGAGTGGGCTGGGTGGTGTAAGCACTGTAGCCCTGCTGCACTGCAGCTTGGCTATAGGTACTATAATCCATGGACGCCATTTTCTCTCCTTCCAACAAAATGTATTTTAAAATAATAAGAGCCATTTATGACAAACCTACAGCTAATACCATACTGAATGGGCAAAAACTGAAACCACTCCCTTTGAAAACTGATACAAGACAAGGATGACCTCTCTCACCTCTCCTATTCAACATACCATTGGAAGTGCTGGTAAGGGCAATCAGGCAAAAGACAGAAACAAATGGTATTCAGTTAAGAAAAAATAAAGTCAAATTGTCTCTGTTTGCAGATGACTTGATTGTATATTTAGAAAATCCCATCGTCTCAGCCCAAAATATCCTTAAGCTGATAAGCTACTTCAGCAAAGTCTCAGGATACAAAACCAATGTGCAAAAATTACAAACAGTCCTATACAACAATAATAGAGAGCCAAATCATGAGTGAATTCCCATTCACAACCGGCACAAAGAGAATAAAATACTAGGATTACAACTTACAAGAGATACGAAGGATCTCTTCAAGGAGAACTACAACCCACTGCTCAAGGAAATAAGAGAGGATGGAAACAAATGGAAAAACAGTCCATGCTCATGGATACAAAGAATCAATATCGTGAAAATGGCCATACTGCCCAAAGTAATTTACAGATTCAATGCTATTCCCATCAAGCTACCATTGACTTTCTTCACAGAGTTGGAAAAAAAATTACTTTAAATTTTAGATGAAACTGAAAAAGAGCCCACATAGCCAGTACAATCCTAAGCAAAAAGAACAAAGCTGGAGGCATCATGCTACCTGACTTCAAATTATGCTACAAGGCTACAGTAGCCAAAACAGCATGGTACTGGTACCAAAACAGATATATAGACCAATGGAACAGAACAGAGTCCTCAGAAGTAACATCAGCTACAGCATTCTGATCTTTGAGAAACCTGATAAAAACAAGCAATGGAGAAATGATTCCCTATTTAATAAATGATGTTGGAAAAACAAGCTAGCCATATGCAGAAAGTTGAAACTAGCTCCCTTCCTTACACATTGCACAAAAATTAACTGAAGATGAATTAAAGATCTAAATGTAAGACCTACAATCATAAAAACCCTAGGAGGAAACCTAGGCAATACAATTTAGGACATAGGCATGGGCAAGACTTCATGACTAAAACACCAAAAGCAATCGCAACAAAAGCCAACATTGACAAATGGGATCTTACTAAACTAAAGAGCTTCTGCACAGCAAAAGAAACTATCATCAGAGTGAACAGGCAACCTACAGAATGGGAGAAAATTTCTGCAATCTATCCATCTGACAAAGGGCTAATATCCAGAATCTACAAAGATCTTAAACAAATTTGCAATAAAAAAAAAAAAAATTGGGCAAAGCATATGAACAGACACTTCTCAAAACAAGACATTTATGCAGCCAACGAACATATGCAAGGAAAGCTCATCATCACTGATCATTAGAGAAATGCAAATCAAAACCACATTTCATGCCATTTAGAATGGTGATCATTAAAAACTCAGGAAACAACAGATGATTGAGAGGATGTGGAGAAACAGGAACATTTTTATGCTGCAAGAGTGTAAATTAGTTAAACCATTGTGGAAGATAGTGTGGTGATTCCTCAAGGATCTAGAAATAGAAATACCATTTGAACCAGCAATTCCATTACTGGGTACATACCCAAAGATTTATAAAACTTTCTATTATAAAGACACATGCACATGTATGTTTATGGCACCACTGTTCACAATAGCAAAGGCTTGGAACCAACCCAAATGCCCAACAATGATAGGCTGGATAACGAAAATGTGGCACATATGTACCATGAAATGCTATGCAGACATAAAAAAGGATGAGTTCATGTCGTTTTCAGAGACATGGATGAAGCTAGAAACCATCATTCTCAGCAAACTAACACAGGAACAGAAAACCAAACACCAGATGTTCTCACTCATTAGTGGGAATTGAGCAATGGGAAACATGGATACTGGGAGGGGAACATCACATGCTGGGGCCTGTAGTGGGGTGGGGAGGGTAGGGTAGGGATAGCATTAGGGGAAATACCTAATATAGATGATGGGTTGAAGGATGCAGCAAACCACTATGGCATGTGTACACCTATGTAACAAACCTACACATTCTGTACTTGTACCCCAGAACTTAAAGAATAATACAAATAAATAAATAAATACATAAATAAATAAAATAACAGGCAGTTGGTGAGAGAAAATTCCCAGGAAATGCGGAGAAGAATAGTCTATTATGCAACCAGACCTGGTGGCTCACTCCAGTAATCCCAGTACTTTGGGAGGCTGAGACAGGAGGATTACATTAGCCCTGGTGTTCAAGACCAGCCATAACAGCATAGCAAGACCCCATTTCTACAAAAAAATTCAAAAATTAGTCGAGTGCTGTGGCACACTTCTGTAGTCCCAGCTACTCAGAAGGCTGAAGCAGGATGAAGGATTGACTCCAGGAGGCAGAGGTTGCAGTGAGCTGTGGTCATGCACTGCACTCAGCCTGTGAGACAGAGCAAGATGCTGTCAAAAACAAACACAAACAAATAAATAATAAAAATTTGAGATCATGTCCTTTGCAAGGACTTGGATGGAACTGGAGGCCATTA